>RJWK010017888.1:0-33876 GCA_004363435.1 Platanista minor | reverse complement strand
TCATGGTTTTCCCATTATTGTTAAATACTATTTTCCAGCTGGACCTTACTATCAACTTATCTGGCTCCAGATAAAATGCTGTTGGCATTTTTAATGAGGATTGCATTAAAAAATGCCCGCATGCTTAAAGTGACTTCAGAAGACTGTCATCTTTATGACATGCCCTCAGCTGAGGGGGGGAGCCTTGTGAATCTTGAGTAATGATTACTAATGGGTAAGTCTCAATGAGGCAGAGCTAGTCTTCAAACCCGAGCCCTCAGTAACCATTACCTCTAAAGAACCTGAGCAGCTTTCCTTTCACAAAGAGGGGGCCGGTTTATTCTCTCTCCACAGATGGAAGGAACGGAACTGTAATTTTCATGCCTGAAGCCCAGTTGCCCCTCAAATTTGTGTTGCAAGATCATACATTTCCCTTCATATTTAAGTCAAAGTTTGAGTGTTGCTATTTGTAGCAAGAAAAGCATGTTTACCTGTCACTTTCCTGCTCCTGACTCACAGCAGATTCTGGAACAGATATTCATTTTCCTTTAGCAGCCACCTTCCTTTCCTATGAATTCTTCGGAAGTTCATGGTAGGCCATTAGGAAACTTGAACTGACCCAGAGATTAAGCCCATGAAAAGGTCACTGCATTGGCAGTAGAAGCCAGAATTACACGGGCCCTCTCCCAGAGGGCCTTGCTCCATCACAGAGCACTTATAAGGATTTTCACCTGTTACTGATGGCCATTCTGACCCCTCAGTCAGCACCGAGTTCCACAGCAAGCAGCAGAATGTGGGACTTAACACATGGCTTACTGCACAGACAACCCAGACTGAACTTATTTAGAAATCAGCAGGGCAGTTCCTTTTGAGAAGTTGGCTGTCACATTTCCCAGCAACTGTGGGTGGTGGGCAATACCCACATCACCCAAAATATGCCACCTTGCCAGTGGCTGTGCAAATCACACTCCCCACTGATCAGGGCCACCCTGCACGGACCGCTCCTGGGATGCTGGGCCTCAGGTTTTCCATCCGGGGAGGAGAAGCAAGGAATGTTGAGACTTCACTCTTGGGGGATTATTCAAGAGACTCTGGAGTCTGGCTTTAGAAGATAAATGGAGCCTTGATGCTCAAGGAGAACCTTCCCAAAAGGCTCAGACTGGGAATGGGAGCCAGAGCTCTACCTGTTTACACACATAGAAAAAGAAAAGCCATTTAGGGCTTCCCTGGTGGCGCAGTGGTTGAGAGTCTGCCTGCCAATGCAGGGGACACGGGTTCGTGCCCCAGTCCGGGAAGATCCCACATGCTGTGGAGCAGCTGGGCCCGTGAGCCATGGCCGCTGAGCCTGCGCGTCCCGAGCCTGTGCTCCGCAACAGGAAAGGCCACAACAGTAAGAGGCCTGCGTACCGCAAAAAAAAAAAAAGAAAGAAAAGCCATTTAAAAGAAGCCCGCCTGCAATGTTACCCTGTCTGTGATTTGAAGTGCGCAAGAAGTGAAGAATATACTGAAGGAGCAGTTTTCTCCGACCCACAGGGCCCAACCCCAGCTTTTGCTTAAAGCCCAGACCGAGCGAGATGTGGAAGGATAATCCGGTGAGGTGCGCTCCCAACCCAGGGCAGCTGGCTTTTATTTTAGGGATGATTTTGGTGTGACTCCTCTCGGCAGAGATCAATAGCTCAAGTGACTGGCTTTCAAACTGGTTTCGCAATAGGGCCCTTCCATCAAGTGCGTACCTTCTCTGCAAGACTCTTAATAGAAGAAACTAGATACTGTGTGGCTCAGACGGTTTTCCTCTCTCCCATCACTGGATAACAAGGAGCCATAAAGCATGCTGGCTTAGTTACTGCTTCACGAATACTGCATTTTCCTCTGATCTGTGTGGCCACAATCCCAATGGGGACTTTTCTGAGGTGATGACGTCCTAAACATTATGAATTTTCTCTCTCTAGATACAAAAGAAAGTAGGTTTCTAATATAAACACCTTGGGAAGAGAAGAACTAGCCTGAACTAGTATTTTCTCCCTGGTGAAGACTGACTACTTTAAAAAATAATAAACATATTTCATTCACCACTTCCTATCCTAGCTATGCTTCTGTGCTTCACTTGAAGTGTTAAGTTAGCAAAAAAAAAAAATTATTTCCCTCCTTGGTCCTTGGAACATTTTGAGGCAGCTTGTAAGAAAACCAGACAATAAGATAACTGTTATAATAAAACCCTTAAGCTCGGAGGAGTCAAGATGGCGCTGTGGGAGGACGTGGAGTTAGTGTCTCCCCACAACTAGGGCGCCTGCCGGTGCTGGTGGGGGACTCTGATGCCCGAGGTGAACCGGTAGGACGTGGGGGGACTGAGGGCAGGGAGAAGTGGGGGCCAGACAGGATTGGAGCCCCTGAGGCCGGGGAAATCAGGAGAGGCAGGTGGAAGGGGCCCTCCAGGACCGGAGGGGAGGGAAAGGAGCGGAGGGTGTCTGCCCCACCCACTCGAGCCCAGGAAGCCTGCTGGGCTCCCAGGAGAGGTCCCCACACTCTGAGGCCAGGGGTGGGGGGCACGCCTGGGCCCTTCAGCTCCTTGAGCCTAAGCCCCGCCCCTGAGAGCCCCCCGCCTAAGCCCCGCCCCTGACAGCCCCCAGACCCACCCTGTGGGTCCTGAGCATAGGCCCCGACCACCACCCAAACCTTGCCCTTGCTTAGGCCCCGCCCTCCACAGCCAAGGCCTTTCCCCACCTTTTTTAATTTATTTATTTATCTTTTCCCTCCTCCTCTTTTTTTACTATTGTGGTACTGTACCTTGCGGATGTTGATTCATCTACACTTTTATTTTTATATTCTTTCTAACACACCTGTTAGTTTCCTGGTCTTTTATTTTTTACTTTGTTATTGTTCTCTTCTTTTTCTTTGCCACCCCGCGTGGCTTGGGGGAACTTGGTTCATGAGCTGGGGGTTGGGCCAAAGCTCCTGTGGTGGGAGCTCCGAGTCCGAACCACTGGACTAACACAGGACCTCAGACCCCAGGGAATATTCATCGGAGTGAGGTCACATGGAGTTCCTCATCTCAGCGCCAAACATCCAGTAAGACCAGAACACAATCCCACTCGTGAAAGAAAAATATGAGATGGCAAAAAAATATGTCACAGATGAAGGAGCAAGGTAAAAACCTACAAGACCAAATAAATGAAGAGGAAATAGGCAATCTACCTGAAAAAGAATTCAGAGTAATGATAGTAAAGATGATCCAGAATCTCGGAAATAGAATGGAGGCACGGATTGAGAAAATACAAGAAATGTTTAACAAAGATCTAGAAGAACTAAAAGAACAAACAAAAAGAGATGAACAACACAATAATGGAAATGAAAAATATCTAGAAGGAATCAATAACAGAATAACTGAGGCAGAAGAACGAATAAGTGAGCTGGAAGACGAAATGGTGGTAATAACTGCCAAGGAGCAGAATAAAGAAAAAAGACTGAAAAGAACTGAAGACAGTCTCAGAGACCTCTGGGATGACACTAAACACACCAAAATTGGAATTATAGGGGTCCCAGAAGAAGAAGAGAAAAAGAAAGGGTCTGAGAAAATATTTGAAGAGATTATAGTCGAAAACTTCCCTAACATGGGAAAGGAAATAGTCACCCAAGTCCAGGAAGCACAGAGAGTCCCAAACAGGAAAAACCCTAGGAAAAATACACCAAGACACATATTAATCAAACTAACAAAAATTAAATTCAATGAAAAAAATTAAAATCAGCAAGGGCAAAACAAAAAATAACTTACAGAGGAATCCCCATAAAGTTATCAGCTGATTTTTTCAGGCCAGAAGGGAGTGGCAGGATATACTTAAAGTGTTGAAAGAGGAAAACCTACAACTAAGATTACTCTACCCAGCAAGGACTTCATTCAGATTCGATGGAGAAGTCAAAAGCTTTTCACACAAGCAAAAGCTAAGAGAATTCAGCACCAACAAACCAGCTTTAAAACAAATGCTAAAGGAACTTCTCTAGGTGGGAAACACAAGAGAAGAAAAAGACCCACAAAAACAAACCCAAAACAATTAATAAAATGACAATAGGAAAATACATATTGATAATAACCTTGAATGTAAATGGATTAAATGCTCCAATCAAAACACAAAGACTGGCTGAATGGATACAAAAACGAGAGCCACATATATGCTGTCTACAAGAGACCCACTTCAGACCTAGGGACACATACAGACTGAAAGTGAAGGGATGGAGAAAGATATTCCATACAAATGGAAATCAAAGGAAAGCTGGAGTAGCAATACTCGTATCAGACAAAATAGACTTTAAAATAAAGACTGTTACAAGAGATAAGGAAGGACACTACATAATGATCAAGGGATCAATCCAAGCAGAAGATATAACAATGATCAATGTTTATGTACCCAACATACAAGCACCTCAATACATAAGGCAAATGCTAACAACCACGAAAGGGGACATCGACAATAACACAATAACAGCAGGGGACTTTAACACCCCACTTACACCAATGGACAAATCATCCAAACAGAAAATAAATAAGGAAACACAAGCTTTAAATGACACAACAGACCAGACAGATTTAATTGATATTTATAGAACATTCCACCCAAAAGTGGCAGAATACACTTTCTTCTCAAGTGCATACCAAACATTCTCCAGGACAGATCACATCTCGGGTCACAAATCAAGCCTCGGAAAATTTAAGAAAATTGCAATCATATCAAGCATCTTTTCTGACCACAACGCTTGAGACTGGAAATCAATTACAGGAAAAAAACTGTAAAAAACACAAATACATGGAGGCTAAACAGAGTGCTACTAAATAACCAAGAGATCACTGAAGAAATCAAAGAAGAAATTAAAAAAATACATAGAAACAAATGAAAGCATGATGACCCAAAACCTATGGGACACAGCAAAAGCAGTTCTTAGAGGGAAGTTTACAGCAATTCAATCTCACCTCAAGAAACAAGAAAAATCTCAAATACACAATCTAACTCTACACTTAAAACAACTAGAAAAAGAAGAACAAAGAAAACCCGAAGTCAGTAAAAGGAAAGAAATCATAAAGATCAGGGAAAAATAAATGAAATAGAAATGAAGAAAATGATAGCAAAGATCAATAAAACTAAGAGCTGGTTCTTTGAGAAGATAAACAAACTTGATAAACCCTTAGCCAGACTTATCAAGAAAAAAAGGGAGAGGATGCAAATCAATAAAATTAGAAATGAAAAAGGAGAAATCACAACTGACACTGCAGAAATATAAAGGATTATAAGAGACTACTACAAACAACTACATGCCAATAAAATGTACAACCATGAAGAAATGGACAAATTCTTGGAAAGGTACAATTTTCCAAGACTGAACCAGGAAGAATTAGAAAATATAAACAGACCTATCACAAGTAATGAAATTGAAACCATAATTAAAAATCTTCCAACAAACAAGTCCAGGACCAGATGGCTTCACAGGCGAATTCTGTCAAACATTTAGAGAAGAACTAACACCGATCCTTCTCAAACTCTTCCAAAAAATTGCAGAGGCAGAAACACTCCCAAATTCATTCTATGAAGCCACCATTGCCCTGATACCAAAACCAGAAAAAGATTATCACAGGGCTTCCCTGGTGGCGCAGTGGTAGAGAGTCCGCCTGCCGATGCAGGGGACACGGGTTCGTGCCCCGGTCCGGGAAGATCCCACATGCCGCGGAGCGGCTGGGCCCGTGAGCCATGGCCGCTGAGCCTGCGTGTCCGGAGCCTGTGCTCCGCAAGGGGAGAGGCCACAACAGTGAGAGGCCCGCGTACCGCAAAAAAAAAAAAAAAAAAAAAGATTATCACAAAGAAAATTATAGACCAATATCACTGATGAACATAGATGCAAAAATCCTCAACAAAACACTAGCAAACAGAATCCAACAGAACATTAAAAGGATCATACACCATGATCAAGTTGGATTTACCCCAGGGATGCAAGGCTTCTTCAATATACGGAAATCAATAAGTGTGACAAAACACATTAACAAATTAAGGAACAAAAACCATATGATCATCTCAATAGATGCAGAAAAAGCTTTTGACAAAATTCAACACCCATTTATGATAAAAACTCTCCAGGAAAATGGGAACAGAGGGAATCTACCTCAACATAATAAAGGCCATATATGACAAACCCACAGCAAGCATCATACTCAATGGTGAAAAACTGAAAGCATTTCCACTAAGATCAGAAACAAGACAAGGATGTGCACTCTCTCCACTCTTATTCAACATAGTTTTGGAAGTCCTAGCCACCGCAATCAGAGAAGAAAAGGAAATAAAAGGAATACAAATTGGAAAAGAGGAAATAACACTGTCACTATTTGCTGATGACATGACACTATACACAGAAAATCCTAAAGATGCCACCAGAAAACTACTAGAACTAATCAATGAATTTGGTAAGGTTGCAGGATACAAAATTAATGCACAGAAATCTCTGGCATTCCTGTACACCAACAGTGAAAAATCAGAAAGAGAAATTAAGGAAACACTCCCACTGCAACAAAAAGAATAAAATACCTACGAATAAACCTGCCTAAGGAGGCGAAAGACTTTTACTCAGAAAACTACAAAACACTGATGAAAGAAATCAAAGATGACATAAACAGATGGAGAGATACACCACGTTCTTTGACTGGAAGAATCAATATTGTGAAAATGACTATACTACCCAAAGCAATCTACAGACTCATTGCAATCCCTATCAAACTACCAATGACATTCTTCACAGAATTAGAACAAAAAATTTTTACAATTCGTATGGAAACACAAAAGACCCCGAATAGCCAAAGCAATCTTGAGAAAAATGGAGTTGGAGGAATCAGGGTCCCTGACTTCAAACTATACCACAAAGCTACAGTAATCAAGACAGTATGGTACTGGCACAAAAACAGAAATATAGACCAGTGGTATAGGATAGAATGCCCAGAGATAAACCCACGTACATATGGGCACCTAATTTACGACAAAGGAGGCAAGAACATACAACGGAGAAAAGACAGCTTCTTCAGTAAGTGGTGCTGGGAAAACTGGACAGCTACATGTGAAAGAATGAAATTAGAACACTACCTAACACCATACACAAAAATAAACTCCAAATGGATTAAAGACCTAAATGTAAGACCAGACACTATAAAACTCTTAGAGGAAAACAAAGGAAAAACACCCTTTGACATAAACCACAGAAAGATCTTTTCTGACCCACCTCTGAGAGTAATGGAAATAAAAACAAAAAAAACCAAATGGGACTTAAACTTAAAACCTTTTGCACAGCAAAGGAAACCATAAACAAGACAAAAAGACAACCCTCAGAATGGGAGAAAATATTTGCAAATGAAACAACAGACAAAGGATGAATCTCCAAAATATACAAACAGCTCATGGAGCTCAATATCAAACAAGCAAACAACCCAGTTAAAAAATGGGCGGAAGACCTAAATAGACAGTTCACCAAGGAAGACATACAGATGACCAAGAGGCACATGAAAAGATGCTCAACATGACTAATTATTAGAGAAATTCAAATCAAAACTACAATGAGGTTTCCCCTCACGCTGGTCAGAATAGCCATTATCAAAAAATCTAGGAACAATAAATGCTGGAAAGGGTGTGGTGAAAAGGGAACCCTCCTGCACTGTTGGTGGGAATGTAAACTGATACAACCACTATGGAAAACAGTATGAAGGTTCCTTACAAAACTAAAAACAGAACTACCATATGACCCAGCAATCCCAGTACTGGGCATATTCCCTGAGAATACCATAATTCAAAAAGAGTCAGGTACCACAATGTTCACTGCAGCACTATTTATAATAGCCAAGACATGGAAGCAACCTAAGTGTCCATCTACAGATGAATGGATAAAGAAGATGTGCCACATATATACAATGGAATATTACTCAGCCATAAAAAGAAATGAAATTTGAGTTATTTGTAGTGAGGTGGATGGACCTAGACACTGCCATACAGCGTGAAGTAAGCCAGAAAGAGAAAAACAAATACCGTACGCTAACACGTATATATGGAATCTAAAAAAAGAAAGGTTCTGAAGAACCTAGGGGCAGGACAGGAATAGAGATGCAGACGTAGAGAATGGACTTGAGGACACGGGGAGGGGGAAGGGTAAGCTGGGACAAAGTGAGAGAGTGGCCTGGACATATACACACTACAAAACGTAAAATAGATAGCTAGTGGGAAGCAGCCGCATAGCACAGGGAGATCAGCTTGGTGCTTTGCGACGACCTAGAGGGGTGGGATAGGGAGGGTGGGAGGGAGGCTCAAGAGGAAGGGAATATGGGGATGTATGTATGCATATGGCTGATTCACTTTGTTGTACAACAGAAACTAACACAACATTGTGAAGCAATTATACTCCAAAAAGTATTAAAAAATACTTTTGTTTTTAAGTACATATTCATATAAGTAGGGTTGTATATTCTAGAAAGTTACAGAGCAAGACATAAAGGGTACTTATCTTTATGTGTTACGGTTATAGGTGACTTTTTATCTTAACTTTTAAAATATCTTCTAACACTCTTGCAGCGATTACAATCAGAAACAAAGGTGTCTGTAATTTTAAGAGCTATATAAGCTGGAGACAGAACTCACTTCTATGAGGCAGAAAGCTTCCTTATGTATTTGAAATAGACTGATTTAGCAATGATATTTGGCCTCATAATAAGAAAAGCAGCCAAATATTCCTCTTAGAAGTTTGGCTGGAAAAGCAATGCTTTTTTCCTGACGATTGCCCCCCCCCCCCCGCCGTGATTTACTGAAGTAATAAAGGCTTGTTGTAGAAAACTCCAACGAAGTGTGTTTTATTTTCTTTCACAGGGTGATCCAAGCAAGGCATGTGGCTCCCCATCTGTCTGCTTCGGGTACTGGGACTTCCAGGGAAAGGGGGAGCAGGGGGCTTTTTCTGTTCCTTATCCCTGCCTGTGCAGCCTTGTTGATGGGTAGACAGTACTATGTGTGATAAATTATTCATGGAAGAAGCTGTGCAACCATAAATATTCAAGGGGATACATCTGGTTTCCCTAATGCTCTATGTAGGGCAGAAAACATACTTTTTTATGGAATAAAACAACTTGTCAACCCCAAATCTCTTCTTGCCTGGGCCCAAGATCTGCAAGAGAAAAGAATCTTCTGACACGTCACATGAAAGTCCAGCTGAGACACATCAGTGTGTGAGTACATGCGCAGGATTCCACCTGGATAAGATGATGCTAACAAACAATTTCAGCCATGCTCCCCCTAGCAGATTCAAGGCTGTTCTTAGGGCTTGGGGTGGGAAGGGGAAATCTCCCCACAACATTCTTATATACTGAAATATGGCCATTAAGACAACAGTTGAAGCCTTAGGAGAAGAAAGTGTCCCCAGAGGGGTTTGCAGTTAGAGGAGAGCATCTGGCTGTTGCATGGGGGCACTAGGGTCCCAGTAGGACACTGATAAGACTACCTCCTCCCACACTTTTCCACCCCGGAAAGAGAATGCAAATTGTCCCAATGTCAGTGTGCCCACCTGCAGAAGGAGAAGGGGATTCCAAGGAACAGTTTGAAGGAAAGCAAGCTTAGGGTAGATGAGACATGCTCCTTGCTGCATCTGCTTCAGGAAAGTCCTCTGATGGATGCTCTCCAAGTCACACTTCGCAGTACTGTTCCTCAGCATACGACCTTCCACCATAACTCTTACAGGTGGAAGAAACCAGCCCTTTTTCAAGGTGTTTCATAAAACCCTAATTCCAAGGAATGTTAATAGCTGCTATGTGAACAGAAGTGTTCCGCATCTATAGCCAAGTAAGTTTAGGAAATACTGAGTAAAATGACACTTTTAAGTTTCTGGAAAAAAAAAAAAAACCTATGGAAGCCTCCACTGTGAACTTCTGAGATTCTGTAAGGGAATTCTCCCCTAGGGAACATTTGGAATGTCTAGAGACAGCTTTTTCATTAAAAATGGGGGTTTGTGGGGGGAAGGGGTGCTCTACTGACACCTAGTGGGCAGAGTCCAGGACGCTGGTGGCATCCTACAATGTGCAGGACCACCTCCAACAAGGAATTGTTGGGCCCCAAAGGTAAACGGTGCTGAGGTTGAGAAACGCCGGCCTAAACGTACTGAGAGGTAACTCCGCCCTTTCCCTCGCAGAGCTTCTCAGTGGACCAGTTCGTCCTGTGACACACAGGCGAGGAAACACACCTGGGCTCCACAGTGATGAGAACACACTAGGCTGGATGTGAGGCCCTGGATATGAGGTCTGTACCCCCTAAGACCACTCAGGAGTCACCTGCAGCCATGGACCATGGAAGTCCACATCAGCTCCTCTCTGGGACCTTTCTCCACGCCTCTGAACACTGGCAAGTCTCTCTCATAACACTCATCTCAGCAGACTGTGAGTTTTTTTTAAGAGAGGCAGCCTCTGCTCCCTCCATCTTCAAATATTTGAATGAGGACATGAGCATTGAAGGATTTGGAAAAGGCATCGCAATGAATTCCAGTTAAGCCTAACAGGTGTCTAAGTAGATGTTACTGGTTGTGGAATACACGAGAGCTTATAAATCAGTGCCCCCCTCCCCGCAAACCGCAAAATCTCAACCTGGAGGTGAGTGACGGCAATTGAGGAGGTAGGAATTTCTCTGTGCTGAAGAGATTAGAAAAAGAGAGTGAAATGAGGTTTATGCCGGGCTCCCAGGGTGAGGGAGGGGAAGGCATTCCAGGGTGAAAGGTGTGAGGAGGACAGGTCTGCAGTACAGACGAGCGGAAGGCCAGCACATCAGCCCACGGTAGGAATGACGCATTTTACAGAGGACCTTAGTAGATTAAAAATGGGGGGGAAAGGCAGAGCACTACTCAGCCCTAGCTAATAGCAAACGATTTTTAGCTAAGACTTTTTAAAACACTGGAATATTCATGACATAAGAATACAAAAAAGTGTTGACAGGACTTCCTTTTATGAGACTGGACGTCCTGTGGAGCAGCTCTGAATTGATGAATATAAAGAGTAGATCGTGATGTTTTAATCCTTCGCTTCTATCCCAGGTTATTTTGAAGCTGATTAATTACACACGACATTATGGTAAGAGTATACAAAGGCAACACTTTTCGCTTACCATTGAGTGGTACTGGAGTTTTAGACTCAAAAATTCAATTGAGTTTGAAACATTCATTTTAAACCTTTTAATCTGCCTTCAGTTGATGCATTTGAAGTCACAGACAAAACCCTGCACTTTAACTAATGTACAGTTAATGATCTTTGTCTACTCGTTGGGTAAAGTTTTCACTTATTTTTAATGTCCAAGGGGAAAACATGCAAATGAATATTTATTAAAAGTTACCCCAAAATGAAAGTTCTGTTAAAGGACAAAAATGCTTAAAGGCAGCTACTGAACTGCCCCACTGATGAAGAAAATGTATTAATTAATGACAACCAAATGACAAAGTATTAATTTTGATCAGCTCGCTAAGTCATACGGTACAACCCCAGTTATGCTTAATACTTTTCCTCCCTCCCTCCCATCCCCTTCCTTTCTTTGTCTAGGATAGCAGATCTCACTGTGTTCTGGAGACAGCCTTGGGCAGTCACCAATGAAACATTAGTAATACAGATGAAGCTAATGAAGGCCCTGCATACGTGATCCCTGATGCCCAAGGGGAGCCAGAGCACAAGGTCCAATAACTGTTTCCGTGTGGCAGCGAGGCCAGCCACGAGAGCCCGCCTCATTCTAAGACCAAAGATTAGAGAAGGGCTGTAAACTGGTATCCGATCCGCCATATACACTTTCTGGCAAGGGACCCTCCAGAGCCTGTTGCTTGTCACAAGGGCTATGAGCCAACAATGGCTTTTACATTTGTAAATGTTCACATTTTACAGGCTTCTGTAGGTACCTACCCAGTACTCTCAGTTTTGCCTCTTGGTCCATGAAGCCTTTAATATTTACTATCTGGTCCTTTAGAAAAAGTTTGCCAGCCTTACTCTAGAGGGCTGTCTTATACAAAAGTGTCACAAGACGGTTAAAGGCTGATGGTGCAGTTAAACCATAACCTTGGGGTTATCTCATCTACCAGAGGGAAACCAAAAATAGGAACAGAGATTCCTTAAACTAGACACAGACACCATGGTCACATGGGCTGCAGGCAATCAGAATATGGACAAGGGTCAGAGTGGTGTTCCCGCTAGAGTGTAAACAAGGTTATCATGTGTTAGTTCACTGTTATAACTCCAGTGCTTGGAACAGTGCCCAGCACTTAGTAGTAGCTCAATAAACATGTGTTAATGAATAAATGGTAGGCAGACACCTATTCCCCTCAGCAACATCCTGCAGGAACTTTATGGCATGAGTAAGCATGTGTAGAATTAAAATGTACAAGGACATATAGCATTTAAGGTCAGCCCATAAAGTCAGATGTGCTCAAAATATCAGTTTAATTACAGTTCAAATCATCTTTCCTCTGGGTGGGTGGCTCCCTTCAACTGCCAGACTACAGTGTGATTCTAGAATCTTACCCAGCACCATAAGAAGGGGAATGAACCTGCCAATCTGGTCTCAGCCAGGGTCCACACGGTGATCAGTGAGACACCCTATCCTGGGTGTGCCGCAGCCCTTCCCCCTCCTCTGACATGCTTGGACAGCCGCATTCCTTTCCACCTAGATCTGCAGGTTTCAGCCACAGCTACAAGGTCACATGGCCTGGAGGACTTTAAAAATAATACTGATGCTTGGCCCTGTTCATCTGAGTTCACCTGGTCTTGGGTGTGAACTTATTTTTACTGAGGTGAAATTCACATAACAGAACCACTCAGCAACACCCAGTGCAAGCATCCCCCTCATCTCGTTCCAACACATTTTCATCTCCCCAAAATAAAACCTTGTACGCATTAAGTGATTAATCCCCATTTCCCCACCCTCCGGCAACCAATCTACTTTCTGCTTCTAAGGATTTACCGATTCTGCACATTTCTTATAAATGGAATTATACAATATGTGACTTTTTTGCCTAGCTTCTTTCACTTTTAGCATAATGTTTTTGAGGTTCATCCCTGTTGTATTATGTATCAGTACTTCATTCCTTTATATGGGTGAATAATATTCCAGTGTATGTGTATATCATAATTTGTTTACCCATTTGTCTGTTGATGGGCATTTGGGTTGTTTCCATCTTTCAGCCATTGTGAATAGTGTTGCTCTGAACATCCAGTTACAAGTATTTGTCTGAGTCCCCATTTTCAGTTCTTTGAGATATATACACAGGAGTGGAATTGCTGAGTCATATGGTAATCTTATGTTTAACTTTTTGAGGAACAGCTAAACTGTTTCCACAAGGATGAACTATTTTACATTCTCACCAGCAATGTGTAAGGGTTCCTATTTCTCCACATCCTTACCAGGACTTATTTTCTGTTTTCTTGTTTCTTCTTCTTCTTCTTGTTTTATTCTAGCCAACCTAGTACGTCAGAAATGGTATCTCGTGTCTCACTGTGGTTTTGATTTCCATTTCTCTAGTGCCTTGGGATGTGGAGCATCCTTTCAACATGCTTATTGGCCATTTGTACATCTTCTTTGGAGAAATGTCTCTTTAAGTCCTTTGCCAATTTTTAAATTGGGTTGTCTTTTTGTTGCTAGTTGCAACAGTTCTTTACATATTCTGCATATTAGATCCTTTTCAGATATATGATTTGCAAATATTTTCTCCCAATCTGTAGGTTGTCCTTTTCACTTTCTTTTTTATAAATTTATTTATTTATTTACTTATGGCTGCATTGGGTCTTTGTTGCTGTGTGCAGGTTTTCTCTAGCGGTGGTGGGCAGGGGTTCCTCTTCATTGTGGTGCGCGGGCTTCTCATTGTGGTGGCTTCTCTTGTTGCGGAGCACGGGCTCTAGGCACATGGGCTTCGGTAGTTGTGGCACGCGGACTCAGTAGTTGTGGCTTGCGGGCTCTAGAGCACAGGCTCAGTTGTGGTGCATGGGCTTCGTTGCTCCGTTGTAGGTGGGATCTTCCCAGACCAGGGCTCAAACCTGTGTCCCCTGCATTGGCAGGCGGGTTCTTAACCACTGCGCCACCAGGGAAGTCCTTCACTTTCTTGATAATGCCCTTTTCTACACAAAAGTTTTTAATTTTAATTAAGTCCAATTTATCTATTTTTGCTTTCATCATTTGTGCTTTTGGTGTCATATCTAAGAATCCATTAACAAATCCAAGGTCATAAAGATTTACCCCGTGTTTTATTCTTTCATACTTTTAGCTCTTATATTAGTATTTAGGTTTTTGATCCATTTTCAGTTAAGTTTTGTATATTATGTGAGGTATGGCTGAGATTATTTTTGCATGTGGACATCCCATTGTCCCCGCAGCTTGGACAGAGATTTTTATAAAGCTCCTCCAAAGAGATTCTTATATGCAGCCAGACAAAAGCCTCACTCAGCAATTCCACTCCTGACTAGCTGCCCTACCCACTAGCTGCCCTACCCAGCGATGCCTGCTGCCTGTCCCCACTCACGGGGTTTAGCCAGGAATCTGACGGGTACATTCCTCTCACTTCTACCTCTCAACTTGTAGTCTTCCCCCACCTCTGCCCCCATCATGGAAGAATTTTTCTAGTCTGGGGACGCAGAAGTTCTGGGCTAAGCTTCTGGCAACCTGTTCACCCTCGATGCCTATGGAATTTAGGCCTCTGGAAACAAGCCTGGACGACTTAGGGGCTCTGTCTGCTTTCAGTCTAAACACGTTTTTCCCTTGAGGCAATGAGCATGGGTTTGGCTCAGGTTCCTGCTGGTTCTGATGCTGTCATTCGCTGAACAACTTCTTCGTTAGACCCGTAGGCCATGGCTTCTGACCTGGACCACCGTCTGGCATCACTTGCTATGTTCTCTGGTCACAGTATGTGAGTTTCACCATTCAGATGGGTTTCCTCCAATTACCTACAAATGAGTTCCCCTTGCTACACAGGTTCCAAGCCTCCAGTCTGAATTTGCAAAGAATTGATTTATAAGAAGATTATATGATATTATGTTTTATAGTTTCAAAATACATTACAGTTCCCTTCCACACTCTCATTTCAGAATTGTGAGGTAGGTAGGCAGGCGCCGGTTCCATTTTGCAGAAAGGAAATGTGATTCTGACAATGCATTAGACGTGGGTTGTGCTCTTCCTGCTTTGTGACTGGAAGCACAAGAGGAAGCCTGGGAAAGAGCTTCAGATCCGAAGGATCCGCTCGTCCACGTGTTACCTAGGTTTGGAGGAGCGCGAGCAGCTTGACTGTGAGGACCGGGCTGCAGGAGCAGGAGTGCATCTCTATGCACAGGGAGCTCTGCCTGCAGAAGCAGCGTGCGGCAGGGACCAGGTGGGCAGCACCTGGTACCTCGGCTTATCTTTGACCGTGACCTCTGAACGGAGCCATCACCTTATTCCCATGTGCAGACAACAGACTCAGTCTAAAAAGCTCTACTTGTTTTGCAGCTCTGAGATTCCATCACTGACTGCCTTGTCCTCTAATTATCCATGACCTCATGCTCAACTGAACGTGAGCATTGCCCAATGCGGTCTGCCTTGGTGTTTACACTACTGTAGTAACTGGAGAGCTCTAGATTCACGTTCCAAGGTCTTAATCCAGTGCCACATTTAGTGAGGGACTGCAGACTGCATTTATAATTATTCAGTCTTTGGTCTGCCTTCTCTTTGGGCTCACTTACCCTGTGAAACCAGTCTATTTTTGCTTTCCCCTAAAGAATAAAGGGCTTCTCTCACCACTGGAAGGGAAATTGACAACATCAATTATTCCTGTGGCCATTCAGGACTCAATGACATTTCTGGGAACTGCTGCTCAACCCTGAGGGAGCAATTAAAATTCTAGAGGAGCATCTACTTGGTGCTGGAGAAACTGAAACAGACTCGCCCCCATTCTCTTAGGAGAAGGTGCCATCCTCCATCGGGGTGAGGGAAAGGTAGGAAGCAGCATATGCCTCGGAGTCTGCTCCAGTGGCTCAGATAGGCTCAATTCAACAGACTTTACTGAGTGAGAATCCTCTGACTTCAGAAGTGTGGTCTCTTTGTAAAAATGCTACCAACTTTAGGGCATAGCCATTTTTGCTGAACCGTTGTGGGGACTGCCTTTAAGTACCCCTGTCCCTCTGCCCAACCCTGCTTCCCTCCCTCCCCTACAAGGACTGATTCTGAGGGCACATCCCAGTGAACGCCCTGCACACTCACCTCTATCCCAGAGTCTGTGCCCAGAGAAGTCCAACTGTGGCAATTGCACGAAAGCCATAAAGAAACGCTTTCATTTGTCTGTGAGAAAGCATGTAAGAATGTTCCCTGCATACGAGGCTATTACTTCACTTGGGAATAGTGAAAAACTGGAATAAAATCTGACTGCCAGTAGGGGAATGGATAAATAAGTTGTGGGAGAGTCATTGAAGCGAACATGTCATAGCGATTCAAATGCATGAACTTGTTCTATGTTGGACAATGTGACACAACCTTAAGCATGAGGCTGAGGGAGACAAGTTGCAGGAAGTTACTCTCATTGTACTGTTCATATGAATTATCAATACACAAAACTATAACCTACATTAACAGAACATACACATTTATTTTAAAATATCTGAAGCAACTATGGCAGAATATTAACATTTATTGAATCTGGGTAACTAAAATCTGTGTGGAATATGGATGCTTGTTTTACTATTATTATTGTTTATTAATTTTTCTCCCTTAAAGTCCAGGCCCTTTATGTACAGTTGGCCCTTGAACAACATGGGTTTGAACCGCATGGAGTCCACTTATACGTGGATTTTTTTCAATAGTAAATACTACAGCACTACATGATCTGAGGCTGGGTGAATTGGTAAATGCAGAATTGCGGATACTAAGGACCTGCTGTCATTTAAGGCTGACCGTAGTTATATGCGGATTTTTTTTTTCTTCTTTTTTTGCGGTATGCGGGCCTCTCACTGTCGTGGCCTCTCCCGTTGTGGAGCACAGGCTCTGGACGCGCAGGATCAGCGGCCATGGCTCACGGGCCCAGTCGCTCCGCAGCACATGGGACCTTACTGGACCGGGGCACGAACCCGTGTCCCCTGCATCGGCAGGCAGACTCTCAACCACTGCGCCACCAGGGAAGCCCCTATATGCGGATTTTTGACAGCTGGGAGGTTGGTGCTCCTAACCCGTGTGCTGTTCTAGGGTCAACTGTGGTCCCAAACCATGAGGCTGCTCTGCCATCCGTCTGTATCTCTTGCCACTTAGAGGCTGACGTCTTGGACTGGCTACCACTGGGGTGTGCCCTGGGAATCAATCACTGTGCTCCTGCATCTGTCCAGGGCTGCAGGATTCTTTGGTGAGCCCTGGACCCTGTGCCTGGGGTGCAACTCCCCGTGCCCCGCCCAGCCAGCCTTGGGAGCTGTCCTGTTACCTGAGGGCCCATGCCTCCAGTCGGATCTGCTGCTGAGCAAGCAGCAGGCCACCCTCCAGGGTGCAGGGGGAGGGCGGGAAGCAGTGACCGTGTGCAGGTGTGCACGGGGGTGCAGGTGTGCACGGGGGTTGGCTGGCACGGGGGTGGCACTCAGAAGCTCTGGCTCCATGTAGAGAGCTACTGTCCGGCCGAGGCTGCCAGGTCGCGGAAGGACCGTGGGTGAGGCCGTGGACCGGGGTCAGCCCTACCGGAGGTCCTCACAGCCCAGCTGACCAGACCACCCAAGAACAGCTGAAGGGCATCTTCCTCCTGCAACGTGCCTCTAGCACCCTCTGCTGAGAGAGTTAACACTGTGCTCACGTTAACGGGGAAACACTTGAAGGAAGCCCACTTTTTTCACAGAGCAAGTTCTGAAGGTGTATTCGCAGCTGAGGCAGTACACCGACAACTGGAAAGGTAGCTCAAGGTACACCACAAGAACAGCCTTGGCATTAGGGCCATTTTTGTTTGCTAAATCCGCGAATTTCCCTCATCCGTTGCCACTTTCTATTGAGTCTTGGGTCTCTCTTTGTATTGACTTGGGCTCCATCACGGCCTTGCCAGGAAAACGAGGGAGATAAGCATGGCTCCCGGCCCAGCATCTGTGCGGTCTGCACACACGTGCCGAGGTTCCAGGAGCCCAGGCCTGGGCGGGCAGCAGCACCGGCTGGGGCTTTGTCAGGGGCGCGGCGCGACGGCCGGTGCAACCTCCCCAAGCACAATTCAGGAGCCACCTGTTTCTCTGGGTCACTGTGCCTTCATTCTCTGCCCTCTCCTTTGTTCAGGAGCACCTGCCCCCTGCAGATACCATCTAACTGGTTTCTATGGAGCCCACTGCTGCATCTGGCACTGCAGCCATGTCTGAGCACTAGAGATACAGATATAAACACACCTCTTAATTGAACCTTCAGTCTGCAGTGAGCTGTGCAGGCTTCAAGAGGGAGCGGTAACGTCTCTTAAATAGAAATAATTCTAATGACAATCTACTTGTCCAGAAATAAAGGTGACATAGGACATGACTGGTGATTTACACACGTTGAAGAGGACAGGGACACTTCTCATTCTTACTAAAATCAAGCTGACTTTGTAAATGAATACATTCCTAAGGGTTCACACTCTTAGCAGTCATAAACATCCTTCACACACCCCACTACGAAAAACGGTCAATTTATACCGATGCGAACCTTTTCTTCCCCTTTTCCTAATATACCGTGGTGTGATTTTCACACCAGCATAGAAGGAACTCCGTGTGTGTGTTTGCAGTGCAGGGGGACTCGATATCCTATACGTTATTCATTCTATTGATGGATGTTTATACAATAAATAAACTACGACTCCTAGAAGTAGAGTTCTTTGGTCAAGGAGTATGACTTAGAATTTTCATAGGTATTACTAGCTTGACCTCCTTAAGCTGCATCAATTTGCACACTGCAGGTGGGGCCCCCCTTTCCCTACTTTAGCCAATGGAGCAGCTATCAAACTTTCAAATCTGTGCTAACTTTAGAAGTTAAAAAATGGAATCGCAAAATAGTTCTATTTCCGTTTGTTGTCATACGTAAAGTTGAGCGTATTTTCGTATTTTCTGTGCCTTCTGTATTTCCTCCTCCTTTTCTCACTTTTCTGTTGTCCTGGGTCTTTACATCAATTTATGGACACTCTTCACATACCATGAAAATTAACCCTTTGTCTGGGATGTTATTAGCAAGTGTTCTTTCCCACTTTATCTTTTGACTATATATAAACCAAATTCCTGCATGGCAAAAGCACCATAAGCAGTCAGATTTATTAATCTTTAACTTTATGGCTTCTGGGTTTATGTTCTTAGGCCTTTCAGCTTCAAGCCAGAAAAGAACCCTCCCACTGATCCTTCTGCTACTCAAGGGTTTTATTTTTACCTCTAGGTTTGTAATCCATTTAGAATTTATCTTGGAGTCAATTGTTTTACAGCTGTTGACCCATTTTCCCCACTGTGGTTGCTTCAAATTCTTTGACCCTCCTCCCTTCAAAGGGTGGAGGCTAATTCCTCTCGTCTTGAGTGCAGGTCAGATTTAGTGACTCACTTCTATCAGTAATTAAAAGAATGTGGCAGCAGTGATGGCGTGTGGCCTCCAAAACCAGGTCATGAAGGAGACTGCAGCTCCTGCCTAGTGCTCTCTTGGGTCACTGTTCTGGGGACACCAGTTGCTATGCAGTGAGGACAGTCAAGCAGTCCCGTGGAGAAGTCACACGGGGAGGAACTGAGATCTCGGCCAACAGCCAGCAATCAACACGCAGACGTGTGAGTGAGCACCGTGGAAGCAGATCCTCCAGCCCCAGCCTTCAGCTGAAGCCCCAGCCAAGAGCTGGACTGAGCCTCAGAGGACACGCTAAGCCAGAACCACTCAGCTAACTCACTGGCGAATTCCTGACCCACAGAAACTGCGAGGTGATACATGTGTATTGTGGTGTTAGGACACAAACTTTGGGGATGAGCTGTTGTTCTGCAGCAAGAGAGAACTAACGTATAACGCACCATTTATTGAACAATCTATTTTTCCCACTAATTTGAGATGTCACTTTTTCTATACTAAGTTCCTGTAAGAATGTGGATACATTTCTGGATTTTTCCTTATGTTCTACGGATATATTCCATGGTCTAAATTAATCATAAAAGCTTTAAGTTTTTAATGTCTGGTATAGGACAATTCTTGCCTACCATCCTTCGTTAATCTAGTCTCAAAAATCATATTATGGTTATTGGAATTACTTTAACTTTATAAATTAAGTTATGGAGAAATGACATCTTACAATGTTGCTGTAAGTCAGGTTTCCCAGGAAACGTTCTGAGATGAAGATTTGCATGCAGAAAAAATTTTAGGGTGTGCTCTTGGGATCAACATCTTTGAGAGGGTGATGGACTTCTCTCAGATGACTCTCAGATGAAAGGAACAGAACTAGACAAAGGGAGCTGAACTGAGACAGAGGCCTCAGCCAACCCACGGGGAGCTCCGAAGCTGGGATGGCCCTTTATAGACATGCTCAACTGAGGAAAGTGGGACACAGCCCTTGTACCTTGTATTAGCCACTCGCTGACAAGGAGTCGTCCTCAGGGAGAGGGCTACTCTTAGGTGAGGCAGCTCCCTTAGGCCAAGGGCAATTTCTGAGGACAGAAACGTCAGGCAACATTCCCAGAAGCTCAGGAAATAAGTACCTTAGTCCTGCCAGGGAGACTTGGGCTGTATGCACACAGATGTTGGGTCTTCCTACCCAAGACACAGTACAACTTTCCATTTGTTGAAGTGTCTTCTGTATCCCTTAAGAGTATTTTTAAAACATCCCTTGTATACACTTTGTCAATTCCTTAAGTTTATTTCCCATATTTTAAAGTTTTGTGTTGTCAAACAGGATCATTTCTTCCAATTAGTTATTTATCGTGTTTGAAACGTGAAAGTTACTGATTGTTGCATTATAACTTGGTACCCTGATGTCCTACTGAATTCTCTTATTGTTTGGTTTTGGGCTTGGGTTCTTGTCTTGGATTTTCCAGTTATATAACCTACAAATAATAACCAATTTTACATTAGTTTTGGTGTTGCGATATTTTGTCACGTTAATGAAATATCCTTGAAGACTTCTTAAAAAAATGAATCCAGAACTGTGCTTTACTGCTTTTTTAGCCTTACCCTAAATCTTCTCAAAGATACCCATAATAGATTTTTTTAAATTCAGGACTTCTGATTAACTGCACCGGTGATCATCTCGAAACAACACAATACAGGAGATGAAGGGGGCCTGAAAACTAGGTTCTCATCCTGGTTCTGCCGGTGACAGGCTGGCGGTGGCCAGTGTCACGTGACGGCCGTGGCACAGGGTCTTCCTGGGTGAAGTGAAGAAGTGAGACATGGCCTCGGCCATCTCTGCGGTGGAGGCAGGTGACGCCTGGTCAGGAGATAAGCCCCAACTGTGTGAAAAGGGTGTAGATGCAGGGCAGCCAAATGAATGGGGAATGTCCACTGACCCAGTGAATCATAATTTGCCATTTCTTTAACCCTCAACTGATGCGAAAGACCAGATTATATTTTCAAGGTATGAAGTACAATACTTCCAACAGGAAGCAAAATATCATCAATAACACTTTGGAAGTCCCCAGGCTGCAGTTTTTACTGTCTTGCTGTGACCACATGGTATTTAAACAGCCCCTGTTGATGAACATGAATGTTGGTTTTTAATCCTCAGAATTTAGCCAATGCTTCCCTTAGAAAGGGCATGAACAGAAGACCTTTAATTTGTCATCAAGCAACTCCTACCTAGAAAGTCAGTATACTCTATGGAGAAGAGCCCTGGGTTAGCAGAGTATTATTAATTCATTGACTGGTACTGACAGGGAAAACTCCCTGTGACATTTGGGTTCTTCCACCTTTTGGCTACTAGGAATAGCGCCTCCATGAACATCAATGTACAAATATCGCTTCGATATCCTGGTTTTGATTCTTTTGGATAAATATCCAGAAGTGGAATTGCTAGATCATGTGGCAGTTTCATTTTTAATTTCTTTTCTTTTTTTTAGGAAACTCATTTTTCAAATTTTCTATTTCATAGTTCATAAAAAAGTTTTTATGTATAAAACTCAAAGTAAAGAGAAAGGCAGCTATTTAATCACAAATGGACGAGACAGTAGTCATTCAGACTACTGTGGAAGCATATTTAATGCATACCCTTCGATGTTAGGGGTAAAAAATTCAAACTATGAAGTCCAAATTTTAGGTTTGGGTTTTATATCAGATCTGCATATATATGACACTTGTGGTCAAATTTTAAGATTGGTAAAGTCAATTTCAAACAGCTTATATTTCGAGTACAGGTTTAACTATTACAAATATATGATGATTAACTAGCACAGTAGTGGTCTTCAAAGATCTTCTCTTTGCCCCATGCTCATATGTTTGTCATCTGAGTCTGTTTGCTAATTTCCCTTTTTCTAGTTACACTTCAAATTATAGTGCTATACACTTGAGTTCCCAATGCATCTCACCCATGTCCTTTATCTCAGCTTTCTCATACTTTGCCGTTCTTTTCTTTCTGGAAACAAGCAGCATGATTCCAGCAGTAACTGCTATCGCCACAACCACGATGACAGCAATAATTCCAGCTTGTAGACCCTGCACTGACAATTCAGGTGGTTTTTCATCAACATAGTAAATTGAAGTTCAACCACGATCCAGATCCAGTAGTTCCCCCTTTACTTTCAGGCCCATCCTTTTGGACTGGAACAAGGACTCATCTTTAACATCTTTTACAAAATAATAAGCCAGATCATCTATGTCCACATCATTCTGAATTTTCTGAGACGTCTGTACCAGATCAACAGTGATAACTTCATTCTCATACAGAATATTTGTGATATATTTTGGATCCAGTTGATAATGATTTATGATTGCCTCCTTGAGTGCAGCGAACAAACTTTGATCCTCATAAGGTTTTTCTCGTTTGTGTTTTAGTTCACCAACGATCCAGTAGGTCCTCACTGGCTCAGAGCAGGATACTTCACTGTCCTTATCAGTTCTTCTCACCCCAGCACGTGGACGTGCCATTGCACTGCTTGGCTTTAAAGAACCCCTTGTCATGCTTGGGATCATAGAGCCCGTCATTATACTGGATAGCGTCCTCTGGTTTCCCTCCTCTCCCAGGCTTTGAGAGAGTCATTTCTGCCTTCATCACCAAACATCTGGTAGCCAGTTTTGTGCAAATGACAGAATGTTGTACAGCAACGGATGTACACTGGCACTGACCCCGTGGTCAGTTTGTAGTTTTCACACACGCACACCTTTCCTGGGCCACGGCCACCGCGGCAAGCAGCAGCCCGAATGCAAGGACCCGGGGCCGAGGGTGCCTTGCGGCGCACGCGAGGACGACGGCGAGAGGGGCGCGAGTCGGGATGGGGGCTCTCGCGAGGATGTGCGGACAGAGTAGGGCCCCGGGAGGCCATGGCCGGCCCCACGGTACAAGGCCTGGGCCACGCAGGTCCGCATCAGGAAGACGGCGGCAAGGCGCCCTGGGGCCGGGCGGTTGGTTCGGGTGTGAGCTGGCCGCCGGACTGCGCCCTTCCAGCGCGCAGCAGCTCTGCCCGACCTTGTTTTTAATTCTTGAGGAATCTCCATACTGTTTTCCATAGCAGTGGCACCATTTTCCATTCCCACGAACAGGGTCTAAGGGTTTCAATTCCTTTACATCCTTGCCACCACTTGTTGTCTTTTGCTTTTTTTGATAATAGGCATCCAGACAGGTGTGAGGTGCTATCTCATTGTGGTTTTGATTTGCATTTCTCTGATGCCTAGTGACCTTCAGCACTTTTTCATATACCAGTTGGCCTTTTTCATGTCTTCTTTCAGAAATGTCTACTCAAGTCCTTTCCCCTTTTTAAAATCAGGTTATTAGTTTTGCTGCCGTTGAGTTTCAGGAGTTCCTCACACATTTTGAAAGTTAACCCCTCACAGATACATGATCTGCAAACATTTTTCCCCATTCAGTGGGCTGCATCTTCACTCTGTGATTGTTTCCTTTGCCCTTGGGGGAGGATGGTCTTCAGCGTTTCCCTGGTTCTCTTTAAAGCCTCTGCACCGGCCGCCCCTTCCCGGCCCTTGTCCTGCGCCGCTTGCAGGTGTGGGGAGAAGTGAGAGAGCTGCCTCCCTCCTCACACTAGCTCATGAGTGCCTGATCACTGCCCTCTGCCACTACTTAAATGCTGCAGATGATTTCACTTCTGGGAACGCACACGCCCAGGTGGCAGGCAGCACCTTTTTTTAGAACTGACATTCTCACACGTCTTCTCAAGTGAACTGCCATTACTGCTAAATGTTTAAAGAGGTAACTGTTAAGTCAGCACGGGACTCAGGCACATAGAGGAGCTTTAGCATGGCACGTCTGTACTGGGAACCATGAGGAAATCCCAGCAGGGACTGAATGTCCTATTGGTAGCACTGTCTCATCTGTGTTGTGCATCTTCTGAGTGGAGTGACTATAATTTATTGTCCAAACCAGTATGCTTTTAAGACAAAGGAGAGGAAGAATTATGCTAGGACAGCACTGAAAACGAGGGCTGTGAAGCCTCGGACTTCAGAGTTAACTCCAGTATGTCCTACAGAATGGTGTAAGAAATTAATCTTTTTTGGGAGAGTGAAAACCAAAGACTATCAGCAACGGTTCCCACCTTCCCTTTGCTCCCCAAGAAAGGTGTGCTGGGTGGGGCTCTGCTGGGTCCCAGGTTGGGTGCCAGTGGCAGTGGAGGGGCACTTCTCTGCTGGTGACCTTTGTGTAGGGCAACCATGAGAATGCGGCCCTGTCAGGGAGAAGCACATCAAGATGCCAGGCAGTGGGCGCAGGGGGTGCCTGGCTTAGAGGCTTGAGGGACCCCCAAAGCTTGGGCTCTGGGTCCATGGAGGTTGCAATGCCCTGGCCTGGAGCAGGGCCCAGTGTCTGGTCTAGTGGAGTTCCTTCTGCTGGGGGAGTGAGAAAAGCCGCCGATGGGGGGCGTTCCCACATGACTGGAACAAGCTCTTGGGGCCACTGTCAGAGGATTCTCTTCATTTCAGAACAAGTTGACAGTTAGAAATGCAAGAGAGAAGGTGAAGGGGGCAAAGAGAAAGAAAGACGGAAGGGGTGGGGAGGCATTCCAGAGCTGGTCAGGGCTCAGCCCGGTGTCCTGTTGCCCCTTTAGGCAAAGAACAGTGGGACCACGGGAGTTCCCTGGCGGTCCAGTGGTTAGGACTCTGCGCTTTCACTGCTGTGGCCCGGGTTCAATCACTGGTCAGGAAACTAAGATCCCGCAAGCCACACGGCACAGCCAGAAAAATAAAAAAACAAAACAGTGGGACCGGGCACATCAGGCAGGAAGACACTTATGGGAGGGACCTGGAGTGGCTGCAGAACTGAGGGCAACTCTGGAGAACCAGGTGAGGAGGGGGAAAGCCCCGGGGCTCGGGGGGTGGACTGAAGCTTGTCCCGGGCCCTGATGCCACCAGGCACACGTCAGCTCCAACTGTGTTTTGGTCACTCTGTTTTCACTGAGCTCGAGCTGCAAACCGCAGGGTAAGCATCCTGCTGGCCTACTTGGGCCACATGCCCACCCCTGGCCTCTGGCTAAAAGGATTTTGACAGTAGCTCTGCCTGTTCGCACCCAAGGAGAGAACGAGACATTACCCCAAAGGAACAGCTGGTGCTCGTTCCAATGGAAGAGAGAATACATGCTAAGCGGCAAGCAAAAGCAAAAGCAAAAAAAGTCCCATCCCTGCCTACCGTCATTTCTTTCTTTAGGAGCTCCGCATCAGATGGGCGGTAGGAGTCTGGCAGAGGGAGGGATCCGGCCGACCTCGAGCAAGTGCGGGGAAGCTGCAGAAGACAGAGACCCGGCTGAGCCCTAGGGAACGCTGAGTAGGTGGAGGAACCTACTGATGGTGGGTTCAACCTACTGATGGTGGGTCCTTCCCAGGACCCGGCTGACGGTGGGAAGAGGTGGAGGGAGGGCCTCGAATCCCCCCGGAGGCGCAGCGCTGGCAGCTGGCACTCCCGATCCGGACTCCTCTCCCACCCTGGCCTCTCCTCCCCACTCTCCGTCCTCCTGCCTTCCCCGCACTCAACTCTCCTCCTGTGCCTTTTCCTTCTCACACCACACGACGTGCAGGGGGTGGAGGGCACTCTCTTACCAGAGACACCGCGTCCGCGTCCAGCCCGGGTCCCCGCAGGGCTCGCACCTGCCCACGGCCTGCGACACCCGGGTCTGGCCGCCCACCGCACACGAGCACGTGAGCGTCCCCACCACACGCCTCCCCGCCTCCTCTCCCGCCCCGGCGCATCCCCGGGGCCCAGCGCTGACTCACCACACAGCCTCCCGCCCCGTCTCTCTGGACTCGCGGCTCCGTCCACAGGTGGAGGGCCCCTCGCCGGGCCGTCCCCACACAGCGTGCGGCCCTTTGACGTGACCGGCCCGTCCGCCCCACGTGCAGTGAGCCCCGCGCTGACGCCGAGGTCCCCCGAGACCAGACCTCAAACCTGCCCGGGGAAGGCGACGGGCCGGGGTGTCTACGGGAGGGAAGCAGGGCGGCGGGAGGCTGGGGAGGCGCCGAAGGGTGACTGGAAATAAGAGGAAGCTGAGAGAATCGTCACCCTCCGCGCCGTGCACAGGTGCTACGGACGCCTCGCAGGCCGCGGTTAGAAATGGCGGCGCCACGCCTTCCCAGGGGAACTTCCGGCACTGACGTCAGGGGGCGGGGCCACACAGGACCAGGGGGCGGGTCGAGGGCGGGGTCTCAAAGAGGCTTAAGGAGGGCTCAGCTGAGTCCAGGGTCCTGGAAGACGACTGGGACAAACATCTTCCTGTTTAGGCTGCTTAAGGCTTGGAGAACATGCACGTTTTTGTAAAAACAATTAAAGCGAGCTTGATGAGTGGAAGCAGGTTACAGCTCAGTAACTTTTAAGCAAGTTACAGTTTCCCGGGGTAAGTGGAACTGCCCTCGGTTTCCAGGGTGAAGCTCCAGATGTACAGAGCTCCTGGTGGCTCCTCACAGAGTGCCGTCTCCGTTCTCTTCACAGCCCTCCTGCTTGTTCCTGCAATACCCATTCCTGTGTTTGTAAGTCTTAGTTCTCCTTGAGAGCTCAGCCCAGGCGTAATCCCCTCCAGGTGGGTTTCTGGCTCCCACACGTCTGCCCACGCTACGCACGTGCACACTCACACGTTCACACACGTGCACATGCTATCACACACGTGCACAGGCTCACACACGCACAGTTACCTCGTACAGAGCTGTGCCCTAATGTTGTCATTGCTCTTTATTCGCCTGGGTCCCCACCTGGAGGCATAGCAGTGTTTCATTCATCTTCATGCTCAGTGCCTAGCACAGCGCCTGACATAAAAGGCTCAACCAATGTTAATTAAAAGAACCCCAACTGCACAATGGCTGGGTAAGAGGCCACCTCAGAAGCATGCCCTCTCTCGGGGTCTGATGTCCCAGGAAATGACCGTATAAACTGAAAGATAACTGGAAACAGGAAAGAGGCTTTGCCCATGTAGTGTCCATTCTTGTATGAAGGCCTGTCTCAGCTAAGGCAATAAGGCCCTAGGTGCCCCTGCAAGCAGCCGGGGGGATGGGCGCCGAGAGCTGAGGGAAGGCTTCAGTGCGGGGACCGAGAACCTCCCGCCCCCTCCTCGGCCTTGCCGAAAGCTCTTATGTTATTGCCATTCAGCTCTTGTATTTGGTCAGTTCTGTTATGATTCAGTTACCGCAGGAGGAAAGGGCACACACGGCCAGGCAGAGGACAGGAGCACGCAGTGTCCACTGAGGAGCACACGTCACCTTAAACTCTCTAGTAATGAGCAGCAGTGGCAGTGCCGTGCTGGCCGCAGGGACAGCTGGGTGTGGAAGACTGAACACCTACAACTGTTGTCAAAAGATGGAGAAAAAAAGAAAGAAAAGAAAAAGACAGCCAAGAGTGGCTGCTGAGTGGCTGAGACACTGCAGGAACACCTGATGCCCAGGACCTTGCAGGATTTCCCACACTCTGTCCTCTGGGACTGCCCTGGGCTACAGAGCAATGGTGCTCCCCAGACTCCTGCATTTAAGTTCACCAAAGAGCTTAGAAATAAGGCTGAAACTATTATTTTAAAGGGTTTACATTTTAGTAACCAGCCTTAAGTACTATTTTCCATGAAATATCTTGGGTCTCACACAAAAATAGATATTAAGGGATGAAACTGCCATTCTGACCCACCCCGCCAGCAAGTGATAGAATGGGGACCCTGGATCCCCTGATGCATTATCCACTGGATGGACTCCTCCAAGAAAGCACCAGACCCCAATAATTTCATGGATAAATTATGTCGAACCTTTGAAGAATAGACAACTCTCGCTTTTCAAATTGTTCCAGATAACAGTGATGGGTAATATCGTAATTCATTTTTCGAAGCCTAATATTACTGCCAAACATGACAGATTTTTTTTTAAAAGAAACACTATTGATTAATCTCACCTGGTAATGAGGATACGGAAGTACTGAATAGAAAATTAGGAAATGGAATCTGGTACTACATTAAAAGAATAACAACCATGATAAAGTGGGATTTATTCTAAGAGAAGGATTGTTTAATATTAAGAAATATCTTACGATAATTTCTCAAATTAATAGGTCAGACTTACTGCATACATTTCATTTCACTTAGGTGTAGACATAGAACACAGTAAAATTCGTATTTTGCTTTTTAATGCATGATTATATACCAAATACATTTCTGCCATCATCGTAATTATCACTTTGAATTGTTGTTTCCTTGGTCTAGAGTTCCAGGAGAAGGCTTACTATGTCAAATTATTTGGATATGTTATATTATATAATAAACTGTCCCCTCCCAGTTATATTAGTATATATACTAATTCGTAAGAGTGCCAATTTCACCATAATCTCACCAACTTTTAGTAGTATAATGTTTTATACAACCTTACAAGTATAAAACTCTTTTATAATTAAATATAGTTTCCTGTATTTTACACAATATGACTTAATGACACAATCTGAATTACTAGACGTTTTGATCATTTTTCTTGTGTGAATTCACAATTTGTCTAAGGCAACTCAGAGTCCCCTTCCTTTTACCCTACCTTACTTTAGTCCCTCCAACTAGGACAAACGGGCAAGGTTCCTCCTTGATTTCTGGTGGAAAGCCTGGCTTGGAACCAATGAACTGCAGTCTCACTGCACCAGCTCTTTGCCTCATCTGTGACAGAGACTGTTCTCATCTTCAGCTCATTTTGGAAACCTCTTGCCTTTCTGGGGCTCTTTTATGGGGTTCACGAATGTAACCTATTCCTCACTTCCACCCCTCGGGGTTCCCAGAATCACAGAATCTTAAGAGCTATGCTGTCCAGACCCCTCCCAGAGCAGCCGCCCGGCCACTGTAGCCATGACCTGACCTCCTGGGCTACTGACACCAGTGTGAACCTGACTGTGTGACATGTCACAAGGCATCTGTCGCCACAACGCTGAGGCAGGGACCTCACACCTCAGTAGAGGCAGGTGGACGCCCTGTTCCCACAGATGTGCCACAGGGAAGCTGCAGACCAAGTGAACCAGCGCCATGTCTACACAAAGGTGACCCACAGGTCCCAGCCCATCACACTACTCAAGAGACTTTGCTTTCCAAATATAGAATAAAGACACTTTGTGGTCTTTGGGTTTTGTTGGTGGTGGGGTTTTTTTAGATTTTTCTTTTTTGATGTGGACCATTTTTAAAGTCTTTACTGAATTTATTACAGTGTCACTTCTGTTTTCTGTTTGGGTTTTTTGGCCCCGAGGCATGCGGGATCTTAGCTCCCCTACCAGGGATTGAACGCGCACCCCCTGCATTGGAAGGTGAAGTCTTAACCCTTGGACCGCCAGGGAAGTCCTGGTCCTTGGGTTCTGAGTGACCTTCCCTGCTTCGGGCCCTGGAACCTCATCCTCAAAAGCCCACCAGACCCTGCTGGATCTGGTTCAGAAGAGCCTGGCAGTACGTTCTGATAGTCAGTGCTAAACCTTTGGGCTCTAGCCGTCTCTCCTGGTCTTCTATACTGGTCTGGGTGTATTCCCACAATCCATGTCCCATTAATTAAATCAAATAAGGATAATAATAAAGTGTGTAGCTCAATGCGATGAAATGAGCACAGGCTTGCAGACGTCCTCTCTGAAGCTCATGAGCAGGTGTTGTTTGTCCCCCCCCAGCACGGCCTCTCCTAGGGTGCTCTGAGGACTCCTCTCCACCTGCCCCCAGGTCCATCTCCGCCCTGCCCCTGCTTCCCACATCACAGACACTGGGGAGTTTGAGCCGTAAGGCGGGCAAGTGGATGGTAACCTGGGCTCCCTTTCCCTTTGCATTGCTATCGGCTGCAGCCAGTGGGTGGCACTGACGGGGCCTGGGGAGAGGAGAGAGCAGGCCCCTGGCCTCTGTCCTGCTGGGCTTCAGACACAACTCCTTCCCCTTCACCAGCAGGGCTGGGGGTGGAACTGCTTCCTGCTGTTGCCTGTCCGGGGGGATTTCACACTTTCTGGGTTCCCTCAACCAGGCCCTCATTTTTGGAAAGAGTGCATTCACTAAGTTCTCTTCTGTGCTGTTGCTCTAGCGACCTGAGGGGCACAGGTGTCATTTCTTCTCCACACAAGACGGTCCTGGGAGAACAAGACCACGGTGCTCTCCGCCATGTGACCCAGGCTGGCAGTCGGTGTCCCCCCTCCCAGCATGTGACTGGCTCCGAGGTGGCAAGTGACCCCAGCAGGGCCAACAGAGGCTTGCCTGCAGTTTGAGTGTGCTCCTTGGAGGGAGAGGGACTCTCTCCTTTTCGGATTCCAAGGTGTAAGGGTTTAGGCTTGGCTCTGCCAGTGGGTCGGCTTCCCCGCCCTGCGGAGCAAGTCGGCCCGAGAATGAAGCTATGACTAGGCGGGAACAGGGCCCAGAGATGAGAAGTGTCTGCGACATCGTGTAAGCCGGTGGGTCCACACATGCCTAACGCCAGCCCCACCGTCACGGCCACCCGGCGTCCAGCTCGCAGCTCTCCTGGACCCGCCCCAGCCAGAGGCCTCGCCGTCCACTGGGATTTCTCCTCTCCTGCTTCAGAGGCTGCAGCGCTGTCCTAGGATGATTCATCAGCCCTGGTCCCAAGCATTCGTGGCCCTTGCCCTCCCAGGCTGCATATTTCAGGGAGGGAAACAGGTATTAAACGGTCAATGTTTTCTTCCTAAAGCACAAAATGGCCAGCAGCACTCCTGCTCCTCCTGGAGTGGCCACCGCTGGGGTTTTTGCCACGTTCCGACAAGAAGAATTTTCACCGGAATGTTAAACAGCTCCCAGTCCAGGCGCTGTCTTGCCTTTCTCCCCTCCCCTCACACTGATCCAGACTGACCCGGACGTGTGCGTCCTTTGCCCGCCTTCCCCAAATGAGAAGTGACTGCGCCGCCACTGTGATGTTCATTGTCTCGGGCAGTGACAGATGATGTCGCAGTTTCTGAGAAAATTAAGTCATCAACTCCCAGGCACCCCTGACATCATCAAAAAATGTCCAGGCTGGAAAGCCACAGGCCCTCAACTGACTGTTGGAAATAATGGGCAAAAGGCAGGCAATTATGTGTTGATATCGGGCTCTGCCGCCGTGAAGGGGTGGGGAGTTGTAATTCCTGCCCGTGGGTCATATCAAGATTTGGAACCAGAGCCCAATTTGAAATAACATAAACTAAAAGAATTGATTAGACCGGGTGTCATTTGGGGTGCATCTCTCTGAACTGCCCACAAATCCCTGCAGGTTATAATCTAATGCACAATAATTACACCCGCTTGCAGGCGGCCGTGTAGGGTGGACGACAAGTGGGTGACGGACGCTTCCAGCCCTGTCTGGACTCACCCTTCCACGCGGAAGACCTCTCATCTCCCGAGCTTTCAACACCAGTACATCATGCAAGCCGCAGCCGCCGGCACAGGTAGAGGCCCTCCATAATTAAGGCAGGTGATTATAACCAGAGGTGCCCATTGAACTCCCCTAGAGGCATGTCACAGAGGAGACAGCAGAGGTCTGGCTCCCGGGCACCAGCCCCAGAGTCCCAGGCAGCCCCAGGTGTAACAGACAACGCGGAGAGGGGACAGCAAAGTGAGGAGCCGGGCCCTGGGGCCCATCAGGACTCGGGTTTTCTCCAGCTCAGAAGCAGTGAGGCCAAAGGGCAGGAAAAGCCAGCCTGGCTTCCCAGAGCTTCTACAGACCTTAACCCACTCGCCCTTTGTGCGGGGACTCCATGCATAGTTCCCTGATTTTCAGGTGTGGAGAATTTCCACGTGGGTAGGGCAGCCACCTCCCCAGCCTGAAACTTAAGCCCCACTCACCCCCCGTATGCCTTTCCTCGTCATGACTGTCCTCCCCTTGCTCTGCGTTGGGGGCCTGGCCTGGGCAAAGGCCTCCTGAAGGTCCCAAGACACACGGGTAACATGAGAACCCATGTGGGCCATCCCCACGGGCCCCCCAAGTTCATGGGCCTCCAGGTCACCACCCCTGCACACACAGGCACCCCAAAACACAGTTAGACTTCCCCAGGTCCCACAGAGACTCTCCTATTCATTCACTAATTTAAGAGATACTTAGAGAACCCAGTGTTGTGCCGCTTACTTTCCCTGGCCCTCGGGATATAGGGATGAGCTACCATCCGGTCCAGGGTAAACACACAGTAAATAAGACAATAGATACAAATGTCTGTTAGTTATAGTGACTTCGAGACACACCCCATGGTGAAGTGGTGCAGAGTAACAGAATCGGGTGCTACTCTGGGTTGTAGGTAATCAGTCTGTATTGACACTAATGAGTGGAACACATTCGTTTGTATGAACGTTTTGTTTCTTCTATTATATGTCAATTTATGAAGCATAAGTATCTACTTGTTTCCATCTGTTTAAGCAGAAAATACACACAATAAATTGTGAGTCACTCCCAGAAAAGGTCATAAGTAGCCAGGGAGAGGAGGACAGATCAGCACTGGCTGTCACATAAAAGGACCAGGTAAGAGAAGGTGCTCCAAATGGCCAATAGCCAAAAAAGTGGGCCGACCTCACTTCACACGAGGCAGAACTTTAGCGATCCCTGCCAGCCATAATAAGATAGATGAGTTTTCCACTAAATGCTCATACAGCAGAATTCAGAGCAATGGTCAGGTAACACCAGTCATTAAAAAAAAGAAGACAAGGGCTTCCCTGGTGGCACAGTGGTTGAGAGTCCGCCTGCCAAGGCAGGGGACGCGGGTTCGTGTCCCGGTCCGGGAAGATCCCACATGCCGCGGAGCGGCTGGGCCCGTGAGCCATGGCCGCTGAGCCTGCGCGTCTGGAGCCTGTGCTCCGGGACGGGAGAGGCCACAGCAGTGAGAGGCCCACGTAGCGCAAAAAAAAAATAATAATAAAAGAGAAAAGTTAAAAATACAGTCTTAATTCAGACAGAGAAAGACAAATATCATATGATATCGCTTATATGTGGAATCTTAAAAAGAAAATGGTACAAATGAATTTATTTGCAAAACAGAAACAGAGTCACAGATGTAGAAAACAAACTTATGGTTACCAACGGGAAAAGAGGGGGGAGGGATAAATTGGGACTGACATACACACACTACTATATCTAAAAGAGATAGCTAATAAGAACCTACTGCAGAGCACGGGGAACTCTACTCAGTACTCTGTAATAGTGAAGTAAGTCAGAAAGAGAAAGACAAACACCGTATGCTAACACATATATATGGAATCTAAGAAAAAATGAAATGTCGTGAAGAACCTAGGGGCAAGACGGGAATAAAGACACAGACCTACTAGAGAATGGACTTGAGGAAATGGGGAGGGGGAGGGGTAGGCTGTGATAAAGTGAGAGAGTGGCATGGACATATGTACACTACCAA
>RJWK010017887.1:0-33879 GCA_004363435.1 Platanista minor | reverse complement strand
TATTTCTGCTCTGATATTTAATATTTCTTTCCTTGTACTAACTTTGAGTTTTATTTTTATTATTACAATTGTTGTTGTTTTCTACTTCCCTTAGATGTAAGGTTAGATTGTTTCTTTGAAAATTTTCTGGTTTCCTGATGCAGGCTTGTGTTACTATAACTTCCATCTTAGAACTGCTTTTGATGTGTCCCATAAGTTTTGGATTGTTGTGTTTCAATTTTCATTTGGCTCCAGGTTTTGGATTGTTGTGTTTCAATTTTCATTTGGCTCCAGGTTTTGGATTGTTGTGTTTCAATTTTCATTTGGCTCCAGGTTTTTTTTTTTCAATATGCGGGCCTCACACTGTTGTGGCCTCTCTCATTGCAGAGCACAGGCTCCAGATGTGAGGGCTCAGTGACCATGGTTCACGGGCTTAGCCGCTCCATGGTATGTGGGATCTTCCTAGACCGGGGCACAAACCCATGTCCCCTGCATCAGAAGGCAGACTCTCAACCACTGTCTCACCAGGGAAGCCCTGTCTCCAGCTTTTTTATAATTTTCTATTTGATTTCTTAAGTGATTCATTGGAAATTTGATAGCATGTTGCTTACCACCCATGTGTTTGGGTCTTTTGCAGTTTTTTTTTTTTCTTGTACCTGATTTCTAGTTTCCTACTGTTGTGGTTAGAAAAGACAATATGATTTCAATCTTATTAAAGTTACTGAGACTTGTACTGTGGCCTATCAAGTGATCTGTCCTGGAGAATGTACCATGTACAATTGAAAAACAAAATGTATTCTGGCACTTTGGGGTATTTTGTGTTAGGGGTTTTTTTTAGGGGGGCTTCTATCTTTTATTGGCATAGATCAGATCACTGTCTTATACTATCTTCAACAAGAAAATTCAATATAAGTAGGCTGGGGTAGGGCTCAGGTACTTTTAAAAGTGCACCAGTTGATTCTAATGTGAACTAGCATTAAAAGCTACTATTGTGGATAATGATGAGATTATTGAAAAGAATTCAATAAAGAACATTTTGATAATCATATATATTATTATTTTATTTTATTTTTATTTTTATTTTTTGGCTGTACGCGGGCTTCTCACTGGTGTGGCTTCTCCTGTTGTGGAGCACAGGCTCCAGATGCACAGGCTCAGTGGCCATGGCTCATGGGCCTAGCCACTCCATGGCATGTAGGATCTTCCCGGACCAGGGCACAAACCCATGTCCCCTGCATCGGCAGGTGGACTCTCAACCACTGCACCACCAGGGAAGCCCTATATTATTATTTTTTGAAGTAGAGTTCATTTAAAATATTACATTAGTTTTAGGTGTACAACAGAGTGATTCAATATTTTTATAGATTACATTCCATTAAAAGTTATTACAAAATAATGGCTTTATTATGCCATTATGCCCTATGCTGTACAATATATTTTTGTTGATTATTTTATATATAGTAATGTGTCCCTTAATCTCATACCTCTTTCTAGACCCTCCCCCTTCCCTTTCCCCACTGGTTACCACTAGTTTCTTCTCTATATCTGTAAGTCTGTTTCTATTTTTTATGTACATTCATTTGTCATGGATAGATAGATAGCTATTGATATAGATATAGATAGGTATATGTATTCAGATTTGAATAATAATCTTGCCTGAATGAAAATCTTGCCAGGTAAAATATTCTTGATTGAAGGTTTTTTATCCTTTCACCATATTGAATATATCCTACCACTTCCTTCTGGCCTGGAAAGTTTCTACTAAAATGCCAGATGAGACTCTTATGGAAGTTGCATTTTACATAACTAGTCATTCTTCCCATGCTGCTTTTAAGATTTCTCTTTATTTTTAATTTTTGCCATTTTAATTATAATGTGTCCTGGTGATAGGTACTTCTTGTGTTCATCTTGTTTGAGACTCTGTGATTTCTGGACCTGAATGTCTGTTTTCTTCCCCAGGTTAGGGAAGTTTTTAGCCATTAGATTTCAAATAAGTTCTCTCTTTTCTTTCTGGGACCTTTATAAAGCAAAAGATTGATGTTATCCTAGAGGTCTCTTGAACTATCCTAATTTTTTTTTTAAATCTTGCTTTTTGTCTTCTCTTTTTTTTTTTTTCAAACAGAAAGTCACAAAAATTATAATCATCCACATCAGTTCACTCAGTCCCATGTGATTAATTTTTTTAATCTTGATCTTTTGTTAGCATTTTTATGAATTCATCAGTTTTCCATTAGAGTTCTGAAAATACTTATTCATTCCCTTCAGCAGTATAGTCAGTTACCAGAAACCTGTACTTGTCAGAGTCTTTTCCATGAATTCATTGAAAATGAAACCTTTAATAGGAACATTTTTGCAAAAGCATCAGAGTACACCCAGAACTGTCTGTAAATGACAAAAGACTTAAAAATGACCATGGTTAAAGATTTGATGAAAGTTTATAATAATGCAATTGACAAGGAAATTTAGTTATTTCTGAGATATACATTTAAAAGTAATAACTAAATTATGATTTATAACATTATACCAGAACATATAAGATTTTTAGAAATTTCATGTAATGTCTGAAACATTTATATTAACATATTTCCATACAAATAACCCAAAGAAAGTTTAGTATTAGTGGTTTTATTTGCTTGTTTGTTTGTACTGCAGGTTCTTATCAATCATCAATTTTATACACATCAATGTATACATGTCAATCCCAATCGCCCAATTCAGCACACCACCATACCCACCCCACCGCTGTTTTCCACACTTGGTGTCCATACGTTTGTTCTCTACATCTGTGTCTCAACTTCTGCCATGCACACTGGTTCATCTGTACCATGTATCTAGGTTCCACATACATGCATTAATATATAATATTTGTTTTTCTCTTTCTGACTTACTTCACTCTGTATGACAGTCTCTAGATCCATCCACGTCTCAACAAATGACTCACTTTCATCCCTTTATATGGCTGAGTAATACTCTTTTGCATATATGTACCACACCTTCTTTACCCATTCATCTGTTGATGGGCATTTAGGTTGCTTCCATGACCTGGCGACTGTAAATAGTGCTGCAATGAACATTGAAGTGCATGTGTCTTTTTGAATCATCGTTTTTGCTTGGTATATGTCCAGTAGTGAAATTGCAGGATCATATGGTTATTCTATTTTTAGTTTTTTAAGGAACATCCATACTGTTCTCCATAGTGACTGTATCAATTTACATTCCCACCAACAGTGCAAGAGGGTTCCCTTTTCTCCACACCCTCTCCAGCATTTGTTGTTTATAGATGTTCTGATGATGCTCATTCTAACTGGTGTGAGGTGATAACTCGTTGTAGTTTTGATTTGCATTTCTCTAATAATTAGTGATGTTGAGCAATTTTTCATGTGCTTCTTTGCCATCTGTATGTCTTCTCTGGATAAATGTCTATTTAGCTCTTCTACCCATTTTTGGATTGGGTTGTGTGTTTCTTTAATATTGAGCTGCATGAGCTGTTTATATATTTTGGAGATTAATCCTTTGTCTGTTGATTCATTTGCAAATATTTTCTCCCATTCTGAGGGTTGTCTTTTCATGTTGTTTATGGTTTCGTTTGCTGTGCAAAAGCTTTGTAGTTTCATTAGGTCCCATTTTTAAATTTTTGTTTCTATTTCCATTACTCTACGAGGTGGATCAAAAAAGATCTTGCTGTGATTTATGTCAAAGTGTGTTCTTCCTATGTTTTCCTCTAAGAGTTTTATAGTGTCCGGTCTTACATTTAGGTCTCAAATCCATTCTGAGTTTATTTTTGTGTATGGTGTTAAGGAGTCCTAATTTCATTCTTTTACATGTAGCTGTCCAGTTTTCCCAGCACCACTTATTGAAGAGACTGTCTTTTCTCCATTGTATATCTTTGCCTCCATTGTCATAGATTAGTTGACTGTAGGTGTGTGGGTTTTTCTCTGGGCTTTCTATCTTTTTCCCTTGATCTATGTTTCCGTTCTTGTGCCAGTACCATATTGTCTTGATTACTGTAGCTTTGTACTATAGTCTGAAGTCAGGGAGTCTGATTCCTCCAGCTACATTTTTTTTCCCTCAAGACTGCTTTGGCTATTCAGGGTCTTTTGTGTCTCCATACAAATTTGAAGATAATTTGTTCTAATTCCATAAAATATGCCATTGGTAATTTGATAGGGATTGTATTGAATCTGTAGATTGCTTTGGGTAGTATAGTCATTTTCACAGTATTGATTTTTTCCAATCCAAGAACATGGCATATCTCTCATTCTGTTGGTATTATCTTTAATGTTTTTCATCAGTGTCTTATAGTTTTCTGCATACAGGTCTTTCATCTCCCTAGGTAGGTTTATCCCTAGGTATTTTATTCTCTTTGTTGTAATGGTAAATGGGAGTGTTTCCATAATTTCTTTTTCAGTTTTTTCATCATTAGTGTATAGGAATGCAAGAGATTTCTGTGCATTAATTTTGTGTGCTGCAACTTTACCAAATTCATTGATTAGCTCTGGTAGTTTTCTGGTGGCATTTTTTTTTTAACATCTTTATTGGAGTATAATTGCTTTACAATGGTGTGTTAGCTTCCACCCCATAATAAAGTGAATCAGCTATACATATACATATACATATGTTCCCATATCTCTTCCCTCTTCCATCTCCCTCCCTGCCATCCTCCCTATCCCACCCAACTAGGTGGTCACAAACCACCGAGCTGATCTGATTTCCCTGTGCTATGTGGCTGGTTCCCACTAGCTATCTATTTTACGTTTGCTAGTGTAAAGTGAGAGAGTGGCATGGACATATATACATTACAAAAGTGAATTACTTTTTTTTTTTTTTAACATCTGTATTGGAGTATAATTGCATTAAAATGGTGTGTTAGTTTCTGCTTTATAACAAAGTGAATCAGTTATACATATACATATGTTCCCATATCTCTTCCTTCTTGCATCTCCCTCCCTCCCACCCTCCGTATCCCGACCCTCTAGGTGGTCACAAACCACCGAGCCAATCTCCCTGTGCTATGTGGCTGTTTCTCACTAGCTATCTATTTTATATTTGGTAGTGTATATATGTCCATGCCACTCTCTCACCTTGTCACAGCTTACCCTTCCCCCTCCCATATACTCAAGTCCATGCTCTAGTATGTCTGTGTCTTTATTCCCATCTTACTCCTAGGTTCTTCATGACCTTTATTATTATTTTTTTCTTAGATTCCATATGTATGTGTTAGCATATGGTATTTGTTTTCCTCTTTCTGATTTACTTCACTCTGTATGACAGACTCTAGGTCCATCTACCTCACTACAAATAACACAATTTCATTTCTTTTTATGGCTGAATAATATTCCATATGTGCCACATCTTCTTTATCCATTCATATGTTGAGGGACACTTAGGATGCTTCCATGTCCTGGCTATTGTAAATAGAGCTGTAATGAACATTTTGGTACATGACTCTTTTTGAATTATGGTTTCCTCAGGGTATACACCCAGTAGTGGGATTTCTGGGTCATATGGTAGTTCTATTTGCATTTTTTAAGGAATCTCCATACTCTTCTCCATAGTGGCTGTATCAATTTACATTCCCACAAACAGTGCAAGAGTGTTCCCTTTTCTCCACACCCTTTCCAGCATTTATTGTTTCTAGATTTGTTGATGATGGCCATTCTGACTGGTGTGAGATGATATCTCATTGTAGTTTTGATTTGCATTTCTCTAGTGATTAATGATGTTGAGCATTCTTTCACGTGTTTGTTGGCAATCTGTATATCTTCTTTGGAGAAATATCTATTTAGGTGTTCTGCCCATTGTTGGATTGGGTTGTTTGTTTTTTTGTTATTGAGCTGCATGAGTTGCTTGTAAATTTTGGAGATTAATCCTTTGTCAGTTGCTTCATTTGCAAATATTTTCTTCCATTCTGAGGGTTGTCTTTTGGTCTTGTTTATGGTTTCCTTTGCCGTGCAAAAGCTTTGAAGTTTCATTAGGTCCATTTTTTTATTTCTGTTTTTATTTCCATTTCTCTAGGAGGTGTGTCAAAAAGGATCTTCCTGTGATTTATGTCATAGAGTGTTCTGCCTATGTTTTCCTCTAAGAGTTTGATAGTTTCTGGCCTTATATTTAGGTATTTCATCCATTTTGAGTTTATTTTTGTGTATGGTGTTAGGGAGTGTTCTAATATCTTACTTTTGCATGTACCTGTCCAGTTTTCACAGCAACACTTATTGAAGAGGCTGTCTTTTCTCCACTGTATATTCTTGCCTCCTGTCTCTAAGATAAGGTGACCATATGTGCGTGGGTTTCTATTCTGTTCCATTGATCTATATTTCTGCTTTTGTGCCAGTACCATACTGTCTTGATTATTGTAGCTTTGTAGTATTGTCTGAAGTCAGGAAGTCTCATTCTTACAGCTCCATATTTCTTTCTCAAGATTGCTTTGGCTATTCGGGGTCTTTTGTGTTTCCATACAAATTGCGAAATTTATGGTTGTACTTCTGTGTAAAATGCCAGTGGTAGTTTGATAGGGATTGCATTGAATCTGTAGATTGCTTTGCGTAGTTGAGTCATTTTCACAATATTGATTCTTCCAATCCAAGAGCATGGTCTATCTCTCCATCTATTTGTATCATCTTTAATTTCTTTCATCAGTGTCTTATAATTTTTTGCATACAGGTCTTTTTTTCTCCTTAGGTAGGTTTATTCCTAGGTATTTTATTCTTTTTGTTGCAATGGTAAATGGGAGTGTTTTCTTAATATCACTTTCAGATTTTTCATCATTAGTGGATAAGAATGCAAGAGATTTCTGTGCATTAATTTTGTGTCCTGCTACTTTACCAATTTCATTGATTAGCTCTAGTAGTTTTCTGGTGGCATTTTTAGGATTCTCTATATATAGTATCATGTCATGCACAAACAATGATAGTTTTACTTCTGCTTTTCCAATTTGTATTCCTTTTATTTCTTTTTATTCACTGATTGCCATGGCTAGAACTTCCAAAACTATGTTGAATAATAGTGGTGAGAGTGAACATCCTTGTCACGTTCCTGATCTTAGAGGAAATGTTTCCAATTTTTCACCATTGAGAATAATGTTTGTTGTGTGTTTGTGGTATATGGCCTTTATTATGTTGTGGTATGTTCCCTCTATGCCCATTTTCTGTAGAGAATTTATCATAAATAGGTGTGAAATTTTTTCAAAAGCTTTTTCTGCATCTGTTGAGATGATCATATGGTTTGGTTTGTATTCTTCAATTTGTTAATATGGTTTATCACATTGATTGATTTGCATATATTGAAGAATCCTTGCATCCCAGGGGTAAATCTCACTTGACCGTGATGGATAATCCTTTTAATGTGTTTCTGGATTCTGTTTGCTAGTATTTTGTTGAGGATTTTTGCATCTATTTTCATCAGTGATATTGGTCTGTAATTTTCTTTTTTTGTAGTATCTCTCTCTGGTTTGGTATCTATGACGGTGGCCTCATAGAATGAGTTTGGAAGTGTTCCTTCCTTTGCAATTTTTTGGAAGAGTTTCAGAAGAATGGGTGTTAGCTCTTCTCTAAATATTTGATAGAATTCACCTGTGAAGCCATCTGGTCCTGGAGTTCTGTTTGTTGGAAAATTTTAAATCACAGTTTCAATTTCATTACTTGTGACTTGTCTGTTCATATTTTCTGTTTTTCCTCTTTCAGTCATGGAAGGTTATACCTTTCTAAGAATTCATCTATTTCTTCCAGGTTGCCCATTTCATTGGCCTAGACTTACTTGTAGTAGTCTCTTACGATGCTCTGTATTTCTGCAGTGTCTGTTGTAACTTCTCCTTTTTCATTTCTAATTTTATTGATTTGAGTCCTCTCCCTCTTTTTCTTGATGAGTCTGGCTAATGGTTTATCAATTTTGTTTATCTTCTCAAAGAACCAGCTTTGAGTTTTATTGATCTTTGCTATTGTTTTGTTTGTTTCTATTTCATTTAGTTCTGCTCTGATCTTTATGATTTCTTTCCTTCTGCTAACTTTGGGTTTCGTTTGTTCTTCTTTTTCTAGTTACTTTAGGTGTAAGGTTAGATTGTTTACTTGAGATTGTTCTTGTTTCTTGAGGTGGGCTTGAATAGCTATAATATTCCCTTTTAGAACTGCTTTTGCTGCATCCTATAGGTTTTGGATTGTCATGTTTTCATTGTCATTTGCCTCTAGGTTTTTTTTTTTTTTAAATTTCCTCTTTGATTTCTTCAGTGATCTCTTGGTTATTTAGTAACGTATTGTTTAGACTCCATGTGTTTTTGTTTTTTACTTTTTCTTCCCTGTAATTCATTTCTAATCTCATAGCGTTGTGGTCAGAAAAGCTTGATATGATTTAAATTTTCTTAACTTTACTGAGGCTTGATTTGTAACCCAATATGTGATCTATCCTGGAGAATATTCAATGCATACTTGAGAAGAAAGTGTCATCTGCTGTTTTAGGATGGAGTGTCCTAGAGATATCAATTAAATCTATCTGGTCTATTGTGTCATTTAAAGCTTCTTTTTTTTCATTTATTTTCATTTTGGATGATCTGTATATTGGTGTAAGTGTGGTGCTAAAGTCCCCCACTATTACTGTGTTACTGTCGATTTCCTCTTGTATAGCTGTTAGCAGTTGCCTTATGTATTAAGGTTCTCCTATTTTGGGTGCATATATATTTACAATTGTTATATCTTCTTCTGGAATTGATCGCTTGATCATTATGCAGTGACCTTCCTTGTCTCTTGTAACATTCTTTATTTTAAAGTCTATTTTATCTGATATAAGTATAGCTACTCCAACTTTCTTTTGATTTCCATTTGCATGGAATATCTTTTTTCATCCCCTCACTTTCAGTCTTTATGTGTCCCTTGGTCTGAAATGGGTCTCCTGTAGACAGCATGTATATGTGTCTTGTTTTTGTATGCATATAGCAAGCCTGTGTCTTTTGGTTGGGGCATTTAATCCAATGATATGTAAGGTAATTATTGATATGTATGTTCCTATGCCTATTTTCTTAATTGTTTTGGGTTTGATTTTTAAGTCCTTTTCTTCTCTTGTGTTTCCCACTTAGAGAAGTGCCTTTAGCATTTGTTGTAGAGCTGGTTTGGTGGTGCTGCATTCTCTTAGCTTTTGTTTGTCTGTAAAGCTTTTGATTTCTCCATTAAATCTGAATGAGATCCTTGCCGGGTAGAGTAATGTTAGTTGTAGGTTCTTCCCTTTCATCACTTTAAGTATATCATGCCACTTCCTTCTGGCTTGTAGAGTTTCTGCTGAGAAATCAGGTGTTAACCTTATGGGAGTTCCCTTGAATGTTATTTGTCGTTTTTCCCTTGCTGCTTTCAATAATTTTTCTTTGTCTTTAATTTTGGCCAATTTGATTACTATGTGTCTCAGTGTGTTTCTCCTTGGGTTTATCCTGTATGGGACTTGCTGCACTTCCTGGACTTGGGTGGCTATTTCCTTTCCCATGTTAGGAAAATTTTTGACTGTAATCTCTTCAAATATTTTTTCGGGTCTTTCTCTCTCTCTTCTCCTTCTGGGACCCCTATAATGTGAATGTTTTTGCCTTTAATTTTGTCCCAGATGTCTCTTAGGCTGTCTTGATTCCTTTTCATTCTTTTTTCTTTAGTCTGTTCTGCAGCAGTGAATTCCACCATTCTGTCTTTCAGGTCACTTATCCATTATTCTGCCTCAGTTATTCTGCTGTTGATTCCTTCTAGTGTAGTTTTCATTTCAGTTATTGTATTGCTCATTTCTGTTTGTTCTTTCATTATTCTAGGTCTTTGTTAAACATTTCTTGCATCTTCTCGATCTTTGCCTCCATTCTATTTCTGAGGTCCTGGATCATCTTTGCTATCATTAGTCTGAATTCTTTTTCTCGAAGGTTGCCTATCTCCACTTCATTTAGTTGTTTTTCTGGGGTTTTATCTTGTTCCTTCATGTGGTATATAGCTGTCTGTTTTTTCATCTTGTCTATCTTTCTGTGAATGTGTTTTTTTTTTTTAACCACAGGCTGCAGGATTGTAGTTCTTCTTGTTTCTGTTGTCTGCCCTCTGGTGGATGAGGCTATCTAAGAGGCTTGATTGGGAGGGACTTGTGGTGGGTAGAGCTGACAGTTGCTCTGGTGGGCAGAACTCAGTAAAATTTTAATCCACTTTACTGTTGATGGTTGGGGCTGGGTTCCCTCCCTCTTGGTTGTTTGGCCTGAGGCAACCCAACACTGGAGCCTACCTGGGCTCTTTGTTGGGGCTAATGACAGACTCTGGGAGGACTAATGCCAAGAATTACTTCCCAGAACTTCTGCTGCCAGTGTCCTTGTCCCCATGGTGAAACAGAGCCACTCCCCACCTTTGCAGGAGATCTTCTAACCCTAGCAGGTAAGTCTGTTTCATTCTCCCCCAGGGTCACTGCTGCTTCCCCTGGGTCCCAATGCACACACTACTTTGTGTTTGCCCTCCAAGAGTGGAGTCTCTGTTTTCCTCCAGTCCTGTCAAAGTCCTGAAATCAATTCCTACTAGGCTTCAAAGTCTGATTCTCTAGGAATTCCTCCTCCCATTGCCAGACCCGCAGGCTGGGAAGACTGATGTGGGGCTCAGAACCTTCACTCCAGCTGGTAGACTTCTGTGGTGTTTGCCAGTCTGTGAGTCACCCACCCAGCAGTTATGGGATTTGATTTTACTGTGCTTGCACCCCCCTACCGTCTCATTGTAGCTTCTCCTTTGTCTTTGGATGTGGGATATCATTTTTGGTGAGTTCCAGTGTCTTCCTTTCTATGATTGTCCAGCAGCTAGTTGTGATTCTGGTGTTCTCGAAAGAGGGAGTGAAAGCATTTCCTTCTAGTCTGCCATCTTTGTTCCTTCTTTCTTCTCTTTACCTTGGGTCATTTCCACTACTCTGTCTTTCAGTTCACTGACCCATTTTGCTGTAAAATCTAATCTACTGTTGATTCCTTCTAGTGTATATTTTGTTACTATATTCTTCATCTATGTTCAGTTCTTCCTTGTATTTTCTAGCTGTTTCTAGAAGCTTCTCACTGTGTTCATCCATTCTTCTCTTGAGTTCATCGAGCAGCTTATGATCAGTATCATGAATTTTTTATTGGGTGGATTGATTTTTTCCACTTTACTATTTTGTTTGTTGGCTTTTTGATTTTTATCATTTGTTTTTTAGGTTTTGTCTTGTTTCCTCATTTGGAACACACGCTTTGTTTCCTCATTTTGCTTAATTCTCTGTTTTTATATCTATGTCTATATTACTTACGTCATTTACATTTTCTGATAATAGATAAGTAGGCTTATGTAGATGTCCTATGAAGCTCACTTTCCTCTGGTCACCAGAACTATATGCTCTATGGGTGCCTTCTATGTGCGCTGCATGGGCCATTCTGTTCTGGCAGGTCTGACTACTGTGTGCATGCTGGTAGGCAGGGATGCCCCCCAGTCCCTGGCTGCCAGGGACTGCTCATGCAGTGGCCAATTGGTGGGTGATGTTGGGTCAGTAGGAACCTGATTGTGGGGCCTGCAAGGGCCAGGATTGATATCAGCCCACAGGTGTTTGGGTAAGCCCTTTGCATTAATAGTCTGCAGAAAGAACTCTAAAATGCTGTTTGTCAGCACCTGTGTCCTTATAACCATATGAGCTCACCAAAATTGTTGCCACCACCATTTATGTCACCAGGGTTATCCCTGTTGCCTCATGGCTCTCTGGAAAGCTCTTTAAGATCAAGTAAGTCTGACTCAGACTTCTTTCAAATTATTGTCTCTGTGCTGAGATTTAGATCTTGTGAATATTAGAACATAGTCTCCATCTCTTACAGTGCTCTGGCTATCCTTATGCAAGCCCTGCTGGTTTTCAAAGCCAGATGTACTGGAGTATTGTCTTCCTGCTGTAGGACCACTGGGATGCAGAGTCTGATGTGATGTAAGGCTCAGACCTCTGGCTTGTTCTTAGGACCTCTGCAGTTGTGATTATCTTGCCATTTGTGGGTAACCTAGCTGGGGATGTGATTTTTGTTCAAAATGCATTTCTCTTCCCCTCCTACCCATCTTCCTGTGCTTCCTTCTTTATATCTTTATTATGGAAAGTGTGCTAGTTTTCAGGTTGTTATAATAGATACTTTCTCTATGAGTAGTTGTAATTTTGGTGTGCCTGTGGGACGAGGTGTGCTCAGGGTCTTCCTAGTCTCTCATCTTGGCCAAACCTCTTTTATAATTCAGTTTTGAGAGACTTTTATATGTTTAAAAATTTGTATTGAGGGCTTCCCTGGTGGCGCAGTGGTTGAGAGTCTGCCTGCCGATGCAGGGGACACAGGTTCGTGCCCCGGTCTGGGAAGATCACACATGCCACGGAGCGGCTGGGCCATGGCCACTGATCCTGAGCATCTGGAGCCTGTGATCCACAATGGGAGAGGCCACAAGAGTGAGAGACCCACGTACCATCAAAAAAAAAAATTTGTATTGAAATATGAAATATAGTTGACTTACAAAGTTTTGTTAGTTTCAGATGTACAGCAAAGTGATTCAGTTATACATATATATAAATATATTTATATATTCTTTTTTTACATTCTCTTCCACTATAGGTTATTACAATATATTGAATATAGCTTCCTGTGCTATACAGTAGGTCCTTTTCGGTTATCTATTTTATATTTAGTAGTGTGCATATATTAACCCCAAACTCCTAACTTATCACTCCCCCCTTTCCCTTTGGTAGCCATAAGCTTGTTTTCTTTGTTGGTGGGTCTGTAACTAAGTTGGTGGGTTTTGTAACTAAGATTATTTGTATCTTTTTTATCTAGATTCCACATATAAGCTATATCATATGATATTTGTCTTTCTCTGCCTGACTTACTTCACTTAGTATGATAATCTCTAGGTCATCCATGTTGCTGTAAATGGTATTTTTTTATTGCTGAGTAATATTCCATTATATATATATATATATATATATATATATATATATATATATATATATATATACCACATCTTCTTCCCTTCTTTATCTATTCAGCTGTCAATGGACATTTAGGTTGTTTCCATGTCTTGGCTATTGTAATAGTGCTGCTATGTACATTGGGGTGAGTGTATCTTTTCAAATTATGTTTTTCTTTGGATATATGCCCAGGAGTGGGATTGCAGGATCATAGGGTAGCTCTAAATTTTATTGGTCTGTAGTCTCATTTTCTGGAATTCCTTTGTCTGGATTTGGTATCCGAGTCATGCTGAACTCAGAATGGATTAGAGGTATCCTCTCCTCTTCAATTTTCTGAAATAGTTTGTAGAAAATTAATATTCTCTTTTTCTTAGTATTTGGTAGATTTGACTAGAAGTCAGCTGGGCTTGAGTTTTCTTTGTGAGAAAGTTTGAAACTAAAAATTCAATTTTAATTAGCTGTAGGACGATCAAGCTTAATTATTTCTTCTTGAGTTAGCTTTGATAATTTATTATTTTAAATAATAACCTCCTGGAAATTCAGTTGTTCTGAATTCTATTCTTGTATTGTTAGACAGCCAATCATTTTATCATTAAATCAGTCTTAGTATGGTGTACCATTTTCAATCCTCTTATATTTAACGTATTTATATCTTCATATTTTAAGTGAGTTTTTTTAAGACAACATATATTAGGGTCCTGCTTTCTTCATCTTAATCTTACAGTCTCTGCTTTTCATTTTGGGGTTTTTACAACATTTACATTTAATGTGAGTATTTATATTGTTTAGTTAAAATTTACCATCCTACTATTTGTTACATCATTTCTTTGTTTTCTTTTCTGCCTTCTTTTTAATTAATTGAGTTTTTTATTTCCTTTGTTTCCATCTTATGTCTTTTGGTTTACTTATTACCTCTTTGTTCCTTTATTTTATTGATTGTTTTATGACTATTAGTAAGCACTTTAAATTTATCAGAGTTTACTAAGTGATATTATACCACATAACCTGGAATGAACAAACCTTACAACAGCATACACCCATGTTTTTCTTTCCCATCTGTCATACATTTTACTTCTATATAATATCATCAGGTTGAAAGTTTTTTTTAAATATGGGGAAATAAAAAAATAAATAAATTTATTAATATATAATATATTATTTACTGTAAGCACCAAACAACAAAACTACAGCATATCTGAAGGAAAAAAAATATTGAACAGCTACAGAAATGGCTAAATGAAAATCTATATCTATCTATCTATCTATTGACAGTGTCAATTGTTAGTGAGGATTCAAAGAAATTGGATCATTCATACAGTTTTGAATAAGTTTGGTAGTTGCTAAAAAATAAAAGAAAGGGAAAGAAAAAAAAAGTTATTATGTAATTGCTGTATGACCTGACTCAGTAATTATGCTCTAGGTTATTTACCCTGGAGAAATGCAGATTTCTGTCTGGTTCATACAAAAACAGATAACACAGTTGTTTATTGTTTTTAAGAGCCCCAAACTGAAAACAATCCAACTATCCTTCAACTGGTAAACTGTTAAACAAACTTTGTTATATCCATACCAAGGAATGCTATTCAGCAATATAAAGGAATAAAATATTGAAACATGCAGCAACCTGGACAAATCGCCAATTATGCTTAGTGGAAAAATCCAGCCACAAATGATTGCCTATCGTACGATTCCATCATTCTTGAAATGATGAAATTATAGAAGTGGAAAACAGATTAGTGGTCTTAAATGATTAAAAAGGGGTTAGGGTAGGAGGTAAATGAGTCTGACTAAAAAGGCCAATCTGTGAGAGCCTTATGGTGATGGAAATGGTTTATATCTTGACTGTATCAATATACTAGATATTGTTTTGAAATGTTTTGTAAGATGTTATCATTGGGAAAAACAACGTAAAGAGGACATGGGATTATTCTGCATTATTTCTTACCACTGTATGTGAATATACAATTATCTCAAATAAAAAGTTTAATTAAAAAATTAAATAGCTACATGTGGATAGTGGCTACCATACTAGGTAATATGGTTTATACCATAACTTTTTATTCTATACATATATCTTCCCCACTATTTTGTGAAGACTTTAAACATGTATTGTTTAGGAAATGTATAGATTTTGGCTGAAGTGTTTAGCATTTAGCTGATAGTATAACAGATGTCCAAAATATGTTAACTTGTTGACTTTAAAAAAAACATATTTTATAGACATTTTGTTTTATATTTTGTTTCTTTTATGCAAATTTGATTGCTAGGTCCCAGGGGCAGAAATTGAAATTTTATCTTTTCATGTCTATAGTCCTAGCATAGTAGTGATTTTTTAGTAATTTAGCTTTAGAAATCTTCAGAGCACAGCAAAGTTCAGTGTATTGTAATTCCTGGCATAAGAAACAAGATTCTATCCTATATATTGACCCATTAGTATAAGTTCTGAGAGGGCTGACCTGCAGCTTGCATGAACAAATGTGGTTCTATCTAATTATCCAAGTACCTAAAGAGTATGTGTGTGATTGTCATTAAAGCAGAGAAGGGCCAAATGCTACTGATTTCTGAAAAAGTAGATAGGAGAGAAGGAGGGAGTCTAGGGACATTTTTTCTATAGGATACATTTATCTGTCAGTGAGCAGGAGGGAACAGTTACTGGGTAGTGACATTGGTTTTAAAAATTAAATTCTGGTTGGAGGACAGTATATAGGTAGAAAGAACACTACACTTATAAGATTTTATGAATATGTAAAGTACCAAGGAGAAATTTCAGGGAAGAGCCCAATATAGAAGTCAAATTTAATTTAAAAAATAGGTTCTAGCAATATTTAATGAAAATACTTTTTGATAGCTAGTTATGCACCTACCACAAGGTATATTTCTTTTAAGCCCAAGACTCGTGGCCTTATATTAATTTGCATGACTAACTTAAATTAATAAAATTAGTTATCCATAGAGCATACATCAATGTGCCTTTCTCTTACAACTCATTTTTATCATTCTCAATATATGGTATTGAGAAGCAGGGAGAACATGATTTTGTGCAAAAAGTTGTTGAACCCTGTGGAGAACCATTTATAGTAATGTGTCACCTTTTCAATTCTTAGAACTAAGAAACTAGATCACTTCTCTATGGTGTACTGATCATAATCTTCATAGAATTTACACCTATTAGGCTAAAAGTGAAGTGTGTAAATTACAGCTGTGTGTTTGTTGTCAGTTTACCTTGCTAAAGCTGGAGTCACTGCTCTCATTAACTCTTCATTTTCTCAAATTAATTAGTATGTGGTTCAGTGTCCTCATTTTAAAAAATGAAATAATAGTACTTTAGTAATAGAAGGTGTTGTGATGTTTGATTACATTTTCATAAAACTATTCAAATTAGTGAAAAAATATTCTACCAAATTTAAATCATGTTAATAATTCATTTAAAGATTTTAATTACCTTTGTAAAATTTACAATTTAATTGCAATTGTAACAAGATAAAACCCTATTTTACATGTTACCATACTAGTATAGACCATGTCTTCTTATGTGATTTAAATTCAGCAAAATTCTATTTGCTATTCAAAGCACAGCTTTCACAAATATAAATTTAATTTCTCCTTTTTGTCATTATAATATGTACCCAAACTTTTTTGGCATTATAATATTTTGAGATAATTTGAAATGTTTTTGAAGAGTGATGCAAATTTGAAAAATGTATACTTTTTGGCCATAAGGAAGGTTTAAGCAAGCCTCATCTATATTTATACAAGAATAATTTCCATTAAGTGGGCAAATTTGAGGTTTTTAAAAAATTTAGTATGTAAAAAAGTTAAAATCTCATGAGTAAACAATTATTTTCTTAGTCATGTGAGAATAGGAAAATATTGTTTTCATAATTATGATATTAATTACAGTTTATTTAGCATTTCTGCTTCTATAGACTGGTGCTACATATATACTGATGCTATCTATATATCGATGCTCTGATAGTTTCTATACATGTCTGCTTGCATAAACTCTATTACTCTCTTCCTTCCTTTAAATATTGATACATTCTCAAATTTTCTCCTAGGCTCATTTTTCATTCTATATTATCTCCCTGGATATCTCATCCACTCCTGACCCATTACTACTATATCCTATACTTATTTCTCCATTTCAGGATCTCTACATACCATTTTTCTACTGGATAATACTGCTGGGGTGCCATAAGCAAGTAAGAAACAGAGTGAACAATGCAGAAGAAATTACCTTTTGCTACTAAAATATTCCCTATCCCATGAATGTTATAACTTTTAGCCAAGTCAATCGGTTAAGTCATGAATCTAAACATCACCCTTACTCTTCTCTTCCTTCACCCTCTATGTTCTACCAAAAAGTTTTGTTTGTTTGTTTGTTTTTTGTTCTGTTTTGTTTTGTTTTGCTGTATGCAGGCCTCTCACTGCTGTGGTCTCCCCCATTGCAGAGCACAGGCTCCGGACGCACAGGCTCAGTGGCCATGGCTCACAGGTGAGCTGCTCCATGCCATGTGGGATCCTCCCGGACTGGGGCACAAACCTGTGTCCCCTGCCCCGGCAGGTGGACTCCCAAACACTGTGCCACCAGGGAAGCCCCAACAAGTTATTTTAATTACAATTCCCAAATTTCTCTCCAATGCCTCCACCCCTTTCCACTTTTACTTCCACAACCATAATTGAAGTAATTTATTTCTCTCACCTTGATTACCACACATCCTCTTAACCAGTCCATCTTTTTCCACATTTGCACTTGTCTAATATATTCTTCAATTGCAGCAGGAATGATATTCCTAAACCAAATTCTGTTCATGTCATTGCTCTGCTTAAAGCATGTCAGTGGCTTCTCATTGATTACACTGAATGAACTCCATACTCTTATTAGACCTAAAAGTCCCTTCATAATCTGGCCTTTGCTTAATTACTCATACCCTCTGTCACTTCTCTCTTTCTATTCAAATTCCAGGAAGTTGAATGATAAAGGTTATTATCTCAATATGTCATATTATTTTTTTCTCTTCAGGTATAATTGCTTCAACCCAAAGAATCTCTATGGCTTCTACCCAAGTATTTTCTCCCTTTAACAACACAGCTTTAAGGAGTTTTCATTCATTCTTTATTCATTTTCTCACCTGTCTTCTAAACCCATTGTGATCTGTATTCAGCTTCATCACACCTATTATAAAACTACTCTATTTAAGAACTTCAGTGTCTCAAAGGCAGAAAAAGTTAATAATCTATTTTCTTATTGGCTTATTGTCTGTTCTCTATTTCAAGAGATTCATTTGCTCTTTCTTGAAAAACAACTTTGTTCTTGGACTTTGTAACCACATTCTCCTTATTTTCTTATGATTTCACTGGTTGCTTTTTCTTTGTTTTTCTCATTGAATGTGCCTCCTTTGTTCCATCTCTAGGTAGTAGTGGGCTAAAGATTAGCCTAAAGTTCCATTTTTACTCTCTACATAACATCACCAGATAATCTCATTCTGTTCCACAGCTTCAAATGCTATTTATGTGCTGATGACTTAAAAAATTGTAACTCTGGTTTTCTACCGAACTCCACATTCATGTACCTAATTATCTACTTGGAGTCTCTGTTAAATATATTGATTCATCTTCTTTAACCATTTCTTTCCCAAATTTATCAATCTTCATAAATGATAACACCCATCAGTTGCTCAACAAAAATCCTAGAAATACTATTTAATTCCTATTTTTCTTTAAAATTTGATTTTTACATCATATTAGCAGCTCCTTGATTTCTGCACCCAGAGTCTATCCTGAACCTCAAGGTCCCAGGTCAGTGACACTTTCAGTACCCTTATAGTTTACTGTATTGCTCTTATTAACCAGTAAGCTCTGTGATAACAAAGTCAGTGTCTATCTTTTTAAAAATTTTGCCACCAGAGCCACCTATCAAACATTATAAATATTGTATATAAGCAGAGATATTTTGAATACATTTTAGTAATGCATAGAGTTCTCTTACATCTCTTAATATGCATAAATACATATGATATGTATTCATATACATGTTCATATATATTTACATATATTATTTTGCTCTACTTGTGGTAGGACTTATTTTGTTTTATACACAAAGTTTATCAGATAAGAAAGTAAAGCAACATATTCCCAACATTCCTTAATGCAGTGCTTACAGAGCTTTAATGCACATATGAAAGCAACTCCAGATCTTATTAAAATATATTTTCTGATTTAAAGAGTCTGGAGTAGGTTTTGAAATTTTACAGTCTCAACAAGCTTCTAGATGAGGTAAACAGGGCTTCCCTGGTGGCACAGTGCTGGAGAGCCTGCCTGCCGATGCAGGGGACATGGGTCCGTGCCCCAGTCAAGGAAGATCCCACATGCCATGGAGTGGCTGGGCCCATGAGCCATGGCCACTGAGCCTGCTCGTCCAGAGCCTGTGCTCTGCAACAGGAGAGGCCACAACAGTGAGAGGCCCGCGTACTGCAAAAAAAAAAAAAAAAAAAAAAAAAAAGATGAGGTAAACATTACTTGCCTGACCACACTTGCAATGGCAAAGTTTTAAATACATCCAACAATCAATATTCTAACTCTATAATGGAAATATTTTGAGAAATAAGTCAAATGAAATTTTGGGAATCAAAATACTTACTACTGAATAACGTTTTATCCAATTCTAGCAAGTGATGTCCTAGTTTTTCACTGAAAAATCTGCATGGTCTCACTTGCATGATTTGATAGTTCATATCAGAGTATTTTAAAAGCTAGCTTTGGTATAAATTACACTAATTATAATGCACATAGTTTTTTTCCATTTAAATAACTTTAATAACAATTGAATATGATGTGGAATTCATTTCCACTCACTTGTATGTTGATTAATTTTCCTCTCTATAGCTAAGCCACACAAATAAAACATTCTGCTGTATTTAACAGCAAGGTAAATACATTTTTTTTTTTTAAGTTGAGAGTAAGATGCTTTCCATAGTGTAATAATTTATCATGAAGTGCAAATACTAGGAAACTCAATATCAGATGATTTTTTCTTGTAAACAATCTTTTGCAGTAGTGGAGTGTGTATAAATTAAGCATAGTTTAGTATTACTGTCTCCCAGAAATTGTGTTATTTTCTGAACAAATGTGTCTAAGTCATTATAAAAGTGTGTTAGAACACTTCTGGGAATTCTACATTTTGCTACTTTTTATGATTATCTGAGAATAAACAAATAATGCTATTATTATTAAAGTCATTATGTTAATTGACTAAACAATGTTAAAACTAAAATATAATAAAATATTCAAAAATACATACCGACTAATGAAGTCATTTAAAGTTATTACGATTACTAAACTCTACATTATTTTAAAAGCTACTATATCAGGCACTATAGAATTGTTTTGATGATATACAATTTAAGTTACTTTAATTTACTCAGTGAAAAGTTAAAACAATTTGTATGGGGTAAAATTCACAAATTCATGTGCGAATAAATATTTTCTTCTGATTTTACAACTGTACAGTAGCATTTATAATTTAAGAGTACTATGGATGTTACTTGCTCTGTTAAGAACAATTAGATAATCAAAGTTAATTCCTCTATTTTTAAATACTGTATTTTAAAATTAGCTAAATATTTGGGTCTTTTACTCACAAAGTTATTGCAAAACAGAAAATAATATAGGTTAAAGTACATAATCAAAACTATTCTGACTGGGATAGTGATAAGTATATTTCTAACTCCTAAGTAGAATGAGTGTTTTAGAGTGACTGAGTACTTAGAATGAATTTTAGGTAAAGCCTTGACTCTTATAAGAATAATATCAATTAGGTATAGACACCAAGTTGATAGCCATTTCTAACAATATGTGGCTTGGAAAAATACCTCAGAAAAGGAAAATAATAGATTTTCTTCACATTTCTTAATTTATCTTTTCTCTCCATAGGACATTTTAAATATCTGAGATAATAAACTTCTTATGAATTTTCACTTATGTCTTACATATGGTTATGAGAAGCATTTCATAAAATGTATTGAAACATATATATTTTTAAAATATTTTCAGAGATTTAAGTAACTACTTTTATACTCATATCCAAGGGGAATAATTATCTAGAAGTTAAAAATATCTACAAAATAAAGTGTCCTGAAATGTTTGTGGATTTGTCCATATTATTAATAAATTCAGTTTATTGAGTATCTGTTCTTTAGAGGAAAACGTTATGTCACTTTACGCATGTTTGCATGGAAGGAAGAATTATTAGGGAGAAGTAATTCAGGTATCTTAATCTTCTCTATGTATATTCCATGTTTCTATATAAGAAAATATCATCTACCTGTAAAAAAAGAGAGAAGAAACCGTCTATATCGAATGGGTGACATGTCCTAAGGAAATGTTTATTTTTCTCAACTATGAGTGAGGGTCTTATCAACTAACTATGGAGCAGTCTATTGTTATCCAGTTTTGCCTATGATGTAATGGATAATTTAGGACTGGAGTATGTATGTGTGTGTGTTTGGTGAGGGAGGGTGTAAGAAAAGGATAATGGAAGTGTTGAGTATTTTCAAGTCCATTTGGCCACAGATCATATTTTTGTTCTGCAAGCAAATTTGGCATGATTAATACTGATAGAATTGAGCGGTTATTAAATTATTACTTGCAAAGGAATTAGAAAAAGAGTGCAAGTAAAATATATGATATGCAAATGTTATCCATCATCAATATTATTATTTTATTATATTAATTAATATATTTTGATCTCCATCTATCTGAATCTTTTGCCTAAACTGGTTCCACTTAGGAGGGTAAGAGAGATATATTGTTATTGAACCATTGAACACCAGGAATATCATTATGTGCTTTATAGAAGAGTAACCCTATAAAGGCAAAGAAAAGATATGTAACATGACCTAGTCTCAAACTTGATAAACAACAACAAAGAACTTTTTTCTGACACTGAAGCTTATACCCTATCCAATTCTTCTGTGTATCTTAGAAGTAAAATTGCAACATAAAGCTCTGGGGTTTTATTCTTCTTTTTCTGTTAGTTTAAACAGCAACAACAACAAAAAATAATTTTTCAAATGTCTAGGTTGTTTGTGCTGGAGAAACATCAATCAGAAGTTGTATTTTTGCATTTAAGGCTTCAAATATTTAACAAAACCCAGTTTAATGGACATGAAAAGAACACTAATACAATTTTTCACACTTTTAAAAAGCAATCTTATAAAGGTGAATTGATGAAGTCATTTTCTTAAAATAGTTCAATGTTAAGACAAAAGTTCAGATTTCAGATTGATGTTACCCTTTTAATATATATTTGCTGATGTAATGGATATGATCAGTCATTGTATACAATATGTTTTAGTAATGGTTTTCATTTAGACATTGATTATCATGTTATTTGTGATTGTTTTATTCCCAATTTTTATTTGATGTTCTTACTAAAGTTATCAAATATTCGACCTCAATGCTCATTTTACTTCAGTTATTTCACTTTGAAATTATACAATTATACATCTTTTCAGTACTCTTATAAACCTTCCTACTATTGTTTTTTTTGTTTGTTTTTTTTTTTTTTTCAGTTCAGTTTAACAGCTATCATAGCAAGTATTTCCTCCCTGTTAGTGTATGTGAAAAGTTCTTTTTTGTTGTTTATATTTTTCTTTTTTTTAAGATTTTTTTTTTGATGTGGACCATTTTTAGATTCTTTATTGAATTTCTTACAATATTGCTTCTGTTTTACGTTTTGGTTTTTTGGCTGCGAGGCATGTGTGATCTTATTTCCCCAACAAGGGATTGAACCCACACCCCTTGCACTGGAAGATGAAGTCATAACCACTGGACTGCCAAGGAAGTCCCTATTTTTTTTTTTTCTTTGATTAAAACTCATCTTTAAGATGAAGTGGAAACAAAGTGGTCTTTGCACAAGCCAGGTGATGAATTAATTTTATTGAATTGAGTTAAATTAAATTGAATTAAAATACTGCATTTTGCTGTCATCTCTCATTTTTAATTTAATGGGAAACACATTTATTTCTGAACCTTGTGGGAATGCAATTCCTTCAGTAAAAAGGAGTAATTTATGTTTCTTCACCTCCTGGACTTCACATCACTTGGAAACACATGGAGAGGCTTTCAATAAGGCATCAGCAAGAACACTTAGTGGGATGTCTGAAGCTTCAAGAGAGAGGAGGATCAGGAATTTGTAGGTATAACTTATAAAAACTCTAACATGAAACAACTTTTCAAGTTTTTTGTTTCTTTTTGTCAAATAAAAAAACAAAAACACTAAACTACAATATAAACATGTGATCTGTGTTTTGGCAATCTCTTACATAACTATTTAGCTCTGTCACCCTAGACAGGTATTTCTGTATCTTTATATGATGCTATCACATCATATGACACAAAAAGAAAATGCCAAACCAATCTTTATATGCAGTTGAATAAATTAAACTAAATCTTATATAAAATCATCTGTGGGGACATTTACACTTATAAAAGTATTCAGACTATCAGAAGACAAATATATTTTGTTAAAATGGATGGCATAGCTTATCTATTGGATAAGTTTCACACACATATACTTATGGCTTATCATCATGAAGATATGCATTCTTCTTTTTGATTTTTCATACATACAGACACACCCAAAAATATATACTCGTATCCTTGGTTTCCCATCCTATTACATAGTGGAAATAAATGCAAACCAGGAATTGTTCTAAAATAGCACTAAATATAAAACATTTTAAGGAAATTCAAGGAGTACATTTCAGAAATCTGTGTAAAAACTAATGTAATGAAAACAAACATTTAACAGTCATATTAAAAGCTATTTTTTACATTAAAAGGTAAGCAATGACAGTTTTAATCATTGTTGGTGTGAAATAAAATTCTGCATATATCCTTTACCCATTCATTGTACCCAAAATAATGAGTATTTTTTAAAAGAAATATTGATTAGCATGGTATTTAATATGAATTTATTAAAATGTTTTTTGTGGCTTTCATGCAGAAGGATGAAGAAAAGCGAGTATGCAGGTAGAAATAAATTTAAGGACAAACAAAAGAAAAAAAATAGTAATATAATGGAAAGGCAACACAACTTAATGGAAAATGCTTAATTTCTGATTGTGTAGTCAGATTGGATGGTCTTGTTTTAGTGTTAGTGTGTTAAGTAAATTTATAAACCTCAGGTACCAAAGCAATAATTATATTCATATATATTTTTCTGCTCAACTAGTATTACTCAAGTTAGATATGATAAGAAAGGTATGGACAAGCAAACCGTGGAAATATGGTTCTTATGTCAAATGTCCTTTAACTTAGGTTTCTGTCAGTTTTACATTTATATTTCATGTATCATGTGGAGTTTTCTTGTGGGACTGTCATAAACAACTTATCCTTATTTCTAACATCAGCTGTGATCAAAACATCAACAATTTGCCAAAGGCTTTTATTTCAGTTTGTTTTATACCAACCAACTTATTTGGAGTCATTAAAAGGCATTCACAGAAAATTCTGAAGATGGGTTATACATGGCATGCTCAATGATGATATAGTAAAATGCCAAATGTTATGACTTTGTTATTGGGTTTAAAGATTGTTGGCAAAGTAATTAAAAGAAAACAATATAAAACTTAGGAGATACTATATTATGTATTTTTTGGTTAAAATGTCTATATATATTAGAGACTAGACTTTTTCCTAAAGCTTGCCATTTTCTTTTGAACTCTCAAATATATTTGAGATATTTATGATATGAAATAAGAATCATGAGATGTTAAGTAGCTACAGACAAATACATCATATGTGACTATCTAAATGTAAATTGCAAAGAGTGAGAAGCAAAGCACAGCCCAGAATGTAATAAGTTTGATTTGAAAATGCTGTAACTAATAATATCTTGAAGGAAGAGGGAATAGCTTGCAGCTAATATTAAACTTCTGCCATAGTTGTTCATTCTTCAAATTTCATCATGCATGCTATCCTTTACACAAAAATAAAACATTTTTAGTATACAAGATAACTATAAATTTAAAAACACAGGCACAGAAAAAAACATTAAAAATAAGTTTTTAAAGGAAAATACTTATTTTCAACAAATAAAATTTGTTTTATGTTGAATTTTTCTAATTAGAAAAGATTTTGCTCTTTCTCTTTCAACAAAAAGTTACTACATAAATTGATTTGATCTAGTGATTGTCAAAAGATGCATTGAATAATATGGTGGAAGGAAGCTTGATATTATTTTTTATAATTTTAATGTCACTTAATCATGTATATGTCTCATCCTCCATTTTAGGAAAACAAGATTTAAATTAGAACAGTAGTTTTCAAACTGCTTACAAGAGCTTCTGAAGGGATTCGGCTTCTGCAGGGATTCAGGAAACATTTTGTTTAAATTAACATTGAAGTTCAGTATTCAGAGAGGGCTCATGATCAATCAGTTGCTACTCATTTGTGGAGCAGGAAAGAGGGCTCAAGGCAGAAACCAGCGGAAGGTGAATTGTTTGAGGATGACAAGAATTTCAAATCCCTTGGTCTCAGCCAAGATCACTTGATGTGTCCAGTTCCCCCCAAATTAGAGCTCCTCAAAACATTCTGTTTGAAAAATAGAAATTGCCTTGCTAAAATAAAATCTGATGCTCTTAATTCTAATACCTTTAAGTGACCTTTACAATTCCACAGTTCTGGAAATCAATTTACTGATGAATTTATCTCTCTTTACCATAAGAGAACTAAGTTATTCCTGAAACTTTGAGACCACTAAAAATAATTTTGAATAATTAAGGAATTTATATTGATAGAATACTGAAATACAAACCAGCTGAATTGTTGGGAATTCTGTGGTCTACCTACCTGAAAAGGAAACTGAAGTTATCTTTCTGAAATATAAATTTTGGGCAGCAGTGGGAAAGGCATGCTGGGGAGTAACCATTTCCCAGTAACAAAATAGTGGGATGGACCCAAACAGTAGAGAATATTGTCCAAAGAGAGAGTATATATAGGTAAGAATGTGATAAAACCCTGGAATAGGGCTTATGTTCATGATGAGAAGGATAATGCTAAGTTAACATGAGTATTTAGGGCAACATGTGTTTCCTTCCTTAGGAAGAGGAGTAGTCCTGACATGTTTGCTGGACTGAAAGTGTAGGAAAATCAACTCTGTGAGTTTAGTTCTGTATTTCTTCAAGTATGACCCATTACTTCCTGGTACAATTTTTGTTAATAATGTAGATTTCTAAGCCTGCCACCTGTCTTAGAATGTGACTCTTCTTTTTATAACTGCATAATGATTAAAATAGGATAGTAAGGAAGACTCAGTTATAACATGGCAAGATTTGTAAATAGTTTATGAGAACTTGTTAAGGAAAAAGAAACTCTAGAGAAGAAATAGCAGAAGACAACATGAGAAGTAGCAGGTTTAATGTATAATAAAAGAAGAAAATGCAGATCATCCAAGACTATTAATTTGAATCACAGAGGTGATAAATAGAATGCACTAGATCATGAAACAGAGGGCATACACATAAAGTCCAAAGTGTTAATACCCTTATTCCCAAAAGCAAAAATCAGAGGACTAAATAAAATACTTTGTCCTATATGTAGAGAGAGGAAATGAAATCAAATAACCCATTCAAATCCAGTAGTCTCTACTCTGTATGGTTATGGGACCAATTAAGTTTTCTTATTCATTTATTGCTTTGTACACTCTTAAATGACAAGTGTAAGAATTAGAAGAATTTGGGAGAGAATGACAGGGAAAAAGTTGTGTGTATAAAACAAGAGTAAAATAGAGAGAGAGGGAGAGAGAGACAGACACAGAGAAAGCGAGATGAAATAAAGTGAGATATGGAAGAGGGATAGATAAACAGTCTTTAATATGTATAATCACAGTATAAGATGTGTTTACTATGTGTCAGGCCCTCTTGTAAGCATTTTTGCATATATTAACTCCTTTACTCTTTAATCTCCTATTTCTTAAATGCAATTTTAATCCTCATTTTATAGATGAGGTGACATAACTTGCCTTACATGACAAGATGCTCAATTCAGAGCTGAGATTTGAACCTACATAGTCTGTATACAGACCATTCTCTTAACTACTCAAACTCCTTCAGAGATAAGGTGCTATTGATATAAAAGAAAAGGAATTAGAAGAGGATATCAAAGAGTAGAATGACTGCGATTAGAGAAGGTTGAGTGAGAGGGTTGAGAGAAAGGAGAGATAAGCAGATATTTAAGGCAAATGATATATGGGCAGGTGGTATGATGTAAATAAGTATATAATATATATTAGATATGTTTAAATAAAAATATATATACTATATATAAAGGATATAAGATGAGGGAAAATAAAATATCAGTGGTCTGAGAAACAGGGTATAAGAAGGAGGGACAAAGAAAAGAATTAGAGGTGGGGAAAGCAAGTTTGACTCCGAGTATTCTTCTAGGTACTATTAAAAATGAAATTTCATATTTGTTTCTTCAACATGTTAGGATATGAGTACTTCAAAGAAAGGGGGTTTGCCTAAGGATCTAGACTACTTAAAAGAGTCAGCCAGAGTCTCAGACATTGATAAATTATATCTTCCTTACTAGGTAGCTAGGTAATGGACACAAAGGAAAAAAATAGAAATCAGAGAAACATGAAAGAGTTGAGACAGAAGATGATGCCATTGTTCACCATGTATCCATTCTTCATGTATTCACTAAATACTGAGTGTCTGCACTGTGCCAGGTGAAGGCTACAGCTACAGAGATAAATATAATAAATCCCCTGACATCAAAGCACTTAGAGTTATATGAACATTGAAGAACTATACTTGGGACAGTGGCAATCACTGCTGTGAGAGTAGATAGGTTGTGGAGTGAGGAAGAATACCTACATCAAAGAAACAGTTGCCCAACTTTAAGTTTCAAAATCAATTTTTCAAATCAATAGTTAGATGATAGACCTGAAGGCCTGGCATTATTGAAAAAGAATGTAGAGTGAGGGAGAGAACTGTAGGAGTTCCACCTGAGTGGATGGATAGACAAAAACAAGCTTATAGAAAAATGTAAATAGGTTTAGATAAAGCTGAGAATATTGGGTGCTGGTTCCCCACTAGTGAAGCAGCCTGGGAATATAGAAGTCTCTCAGGGATGCTCTGCATTTTGTATAATGCCAAATTCTGTGTGATGGAATGACTATAAAGCAGAATCTATCAACATCAACACTACTGATATTTTAGACCACATAATTCTTTCTTGTAGGGAGCTGTCCTGTAAGTTGTACTGTGTTCAACAGTATACTTTACTTCTACCAACTAGATACCTGTAACACTGCACTCCAGATGTAACCATCAAAAATGTCTCCTGACATTGGCAAATAACACCTAGTGGTAAAATCACCTTTGATTGAGAACCACTGCACTAAATTAATGATGACTGAGAGAGAAACTGAGTTCCATTCAAATACAGCAATGTGTGCAAAGAACTCTCAAGAATGTTCTGGTTATTGTAATATGTGTAGGGGTGGGAAGATAGGTATAGATGTTGTGAAAAAGCTGATAGACTAGACTAGGCTTAATGTCTAAAAATGAGGGTACAAAGTAGAGGAATCTCATGAATATATGTTCTCTCTGCCAGAAGTAATGAATTTCAGCAGCAGATGAAAACAGTGTCTTCATAAATCAACCACACATCTCCAGTGCACACAAAGACAGGAGTTCCATACACAAGACTAGTCCAACATCCCAGCCAAAAAGCAACAATTAAATACAAGGGTTTCCCCCCCAGTATAATGTTTTTCTTTGCTTTCATCCTAGGAAAGAGTAAGGTGAGGAAAGACTCATGAAGAGAGAAGAATCAACATGGAAATTTAAATGAAAATATTTAAAATCAGAAAAAGTGGAGCTATCCCAGTAGGCAAGTGAGAGTAGTTTTTTTCTAATATAAGTGGTTTCCACAGATTAAGACCAGTTATTAAAAATAAAGAAATTTACAAAAGGGACATATGGGGTCCCATAGATAATTCTCCATATTAGGATTATTTTGATTGATTGCATGTGAGAAATGAGAAAATTAGGCATGTTATAAGGTAGCCCCAGATGTTCAGCCAGGGTAACTGAATGGGGATAGGATGTTGCATATACTGAGATAAGAGATGCAACATGAAAACATTTTCCAGGATAAAGGTGGTTATGTACACTATGAATACATCCGGTAGGCAGTGGGTTATGTTGATACTAAATTTAGGCAGATATCTTGGATGGAGCTTTTTTTAACAGTAAACGGATGCTACATAAAACAATATAGCAATCATTCAGGTAAAGTGTATAGAATAAAGCAAGGATAGGACCCCAAATAAAACACTGGAAATACATTTTTGAATGAATGTGTGAAAGGAGAACACTGTAGAAGTGGAATTATAAGTATAAAAAGCCTAAGAATAAATTGTTTCATGAAAATTATGTTTGAGTGTATCAAGGACTAAAAAGTGATTATTTAACATTAAGGCCACTAGTGATCTTAAAAATAAACTACTCAATCTAGTGTCCAGGGTACATTAAGTATTAAACAAGAGCTGAGTAACTAATATAGACAACTCTTTTATAAAGTTTGAGGTCATATCATAGAAATGACTGTGAAATACAGAGAGGATTGTTGATTTTTAAGGTATTGGAATTTATACTGTTGGGACATAGAATAATGGATGGATCAGGGAAATCAAGCAAACAAGAAACAGGACCCAATGCATAAGAAAAAGAATCATCTAGACAAGAGGAGAAGAATGTTCTTTGTGTTTTCATCACGAGAGGAAGGGGAAAAGATCACAGGATTTCTCGAACTGTGCTGGTGTAAGTGTGGAGTCTCAATTGAATGGTTTCTATTTCTGTTTAAGAAGTAGTAGAGAAGTAAGTCATCTTGAGGAGAATGGGAAATTGAGAATAATTGAAAATTTTTGAAATAGTCACTATGAAGAATTAAAAAAGACAGTTAACTTGAAGTAGTTTTAAGTAACATTGAGGACTTCATTGAAGATCACACAAAATACTGTAACTTGTGAGGAAAATATCTTCTGTCACTAATGATGGATAGAGTTAGAATGAAAAAAATATATATGGCATTAATTTGCAAGTTACATAAAAAAAAAGATACACCTGAAACAAAGTTAGTTAACTAAAATTTTACTCAAGGTTAATCCTAAAATCAACTTGCTCAATAAACCTTACTGATAAAACTTGCTGGTCCAGCAAAAAGGTATTGAATTGGACAAATTTGGTGAAAAAAGTTGAATGATTAAAGCAGAGTACAATCTTAGGCTGTACTCTCTGGAGTTATGTGCAAATTGTATATCAGAGTTCTCTTGAGAGACATGCTTGAAGGGATGTGAGAGAGTGTATCCCTCAAGGTTTAACCAACAAAACAGATCAAGTAGGTCTGTTTTGAGAGATTTCTTGCAAAAAATCAACTTAAGAAATTGTGAGGCATGGCTGGCTGATCAAATCTGAAATCCACAGAGCAAGGCATCAGAAAGGGAAGGCTGGACCTTTCAGTAAAGGCTGCAGTTTTGTCCACATGAAGAATTTCTTCATCAGAAAGTTTTGGCTCTGCTCTGAACACATTTTTAACTAATTAAGTTAGATACAACCAGAGTATCTAAGATTGTTCCTTATTTAAATTCATCTGATTATGGACTTTAATCATATGAAAAAAATATCTTCACAGCACCACCTAGATTAGTATCTGATTGAATAACTAGGGACCAGTTTAGCCAAGTTGACACATAAAACTGGCTATCACAGGAAAGTAAGATTGAACTTCACACACTCCACAATGTGGTTGCAATGGAGGCTTTGGCCCCTCTCTGGGAGTTGAGTGACCCATAAGACTTGTCCCATTTGAGGCACATACCAGGCCATTATATTCCCACATCATCCAGGAGCTGTGGTGCCCCATGATGGAGGTCAATTCCTATTGAGGAAACACATGTAGGTCAATAGAGGGGATTTGTGTGGAGGACCACTGTAATTACTGCACAAACGTTAATTTAAATTGCGAGTGAGAGTCAACAAAATATTTTATTTTAAAGTAATCTAAACAATTTTTGTAACACAGGTAGAGTTTTTTGCATTATTAGTAGGCTTTGTCTCTAGCATAAAATTATAGATATCAATTTTAATTCATATCAACACACACAAATAGTACAGCCCATGATTTTTGTGCTGACTAAATAAAATTCCACCAGATTTGTATCAGTTTCTCTGCATGATCCCTCATGGTCTTCTGCTGAAATTTACAGATAGCTATAGAAGGAACATTCTTCATAAAAGTTAACGGATGTGTCCATTTCAACTTTGGAAGCAACCCATCAGTGAAGATAAAAAAAATAGAGATTTTTATTCAATCCATTGTCACACGTCCACTTATTTCAAAGCCTCAAGTCAACTCCCAGTATTGACAGTTCTGAAATTGTCCAGAGAGATGATAGACTCTGTATCCTCAACCAAATACTTTGCTCTTGGTTCTAGAAACCCAGGGTCACTTGGTGTATTCTATATTCAAATAAAAAACAAATTTTTCTTCCTATTCTTTGTGTCTTGATTATCAAAATTTGCCCAGCAACTGCTGCTCCTCATTACCTTTGGTGTCTTTGATTCTTCTGCAGATGAATCTTAGAAGTGTAGTTAAGAACTGCATGTTCGAAATAGAGAGAAGATGGCGGAAGAGTAAGACACGGAGATAACTTCCTCCCCACAGATACACCAGAAATACATCTACACGTGGAACAACTCCTACAGAACACCTACTGAACACTGGCAGAAGACCTCAGACCTCCCAAAAGGAAAGAAACTCCCCACGTACCTGGGTAGGGCAAACGAAAAAAGAAAAAACAGAGACAGAGGATAAGGATGGGACGGGCACCAGTGGGAGGGAGCTGTGAAGCAGGAAAGGTTTCCACACACTAGAAGCCACTTTGGGGGTGGAGACTGTGAGTGGCGGAGGAGGAAGCTTCAGAGCTGCAGAGGAGAGCACAGCAACGGGCACGGAGGGCAAAGAGGAGAGATTCTCGCACGGAGGATCACTGATGACCGGCACTCGCCAGCCCAAGAGGCTTCTCTGCTACCCCGCCAGGGTAGGCAGGGCTGGGAGCTGAGTCCCAGGTTTCGGTCGGATCGCAGGGAGAGGGCTGAGGTTGGCGGCGTGAACACAGCCTGCAGGGAGTTAGCGCACCACAGCTAGCTGGGAGGGAGTCCGGGAAAATTCTGGACCTGCCGAAGAGGCAAGAGACTTTTTCTTCCCTCTTTGTTTCCTGGTGCGTGAGGAGAGGGCATTAAGAGCACTGCTTAAAGGAGCTCCAGAGACAGGCGCGAGCCGCGGCTAACAGCGCGGACCACAGAGACGGGCCTGAGACACTAAGGCTGCTGCTGCCACAACCAAGAATCCTGTGTGTGAGCACAGGTCACTCTCCACACCTCCCCTCCTGGAGCCTGTGCAGCCTGCCACTGCCAGGGTCGTGTGATCCAGGGACAACGTTCCTGGGAGAACGAACAGCGTGCCTCAGGCTGGTGCAACGTCCCGTTGGCCTGTGCTGCCGCAGGATCGCCCCGCATTCCGTGCCCCTCCCTCCCCCCAGCCTGAGTGAGCCAGAGCCTCCAAGTCAGCTGCTCCTTTAACCCCGTCCTGTCTGAGCGAAGAAAAGACGCCCTCCAGTGACCTACATACAGGTGTGGGGCCAGATCCAAAGCTGAGACCCAGGAGCTGTGAGAACAAAGAAGAAAAGGGAAATCTCTCCCAGCAGCCTCAGAAGCAGCTGATTAAATCCCCACAATAAACTTGATGCACCCTGCATCTGTGGAATACATGAATAGACAACGAATCATCCCAAATTGAGGAGGTGGACTTTGAGAGCAAGATTTTTTTTTCCCCTTTTCCTCTTTTTATGAGTGTGTATGTGTATTCTTCTGTGTGAGATATTGTCCGTATAGCTTTGCTTTCACCATTGTCCTAGGGTTCTGTCTGTTTTTTTTTTTTTTAACTTTTAAATACATTTTCTATCTTAATAATTATTTTTTTATTTTAAAAACCTTATTTTATTTTATCTAACTTTACTCTATTTTATCCTCTTTCTTTCTTTCTTCCTTTCTTACTTCCCTCCTTCCTTCCTTTGCTCCCTCCTTCCCCTTCCCCATTCCTTCCTCCCTCCTTCCTTCCCTCCTTCCTTCCTTCCTTTCTTCCTTCCTCCCTCCCTCCCTTCCCTCCTTCCCTCCTTTCTTTTTTCCTTCCTTCCTTCCTTCCTTCCTTCCTTCCTTCCTTCCTTTCTTTCTTTCTTTCTTTCTACTTTTTCTCCCTTTTATTCTGAGCTGTGTGGATGAAAGGCTCTTGGTGCTGCAGCCAGGAATACACTGCTGTGCCTCCAAGGTGGGAGAGCCAAGTTCAGGACACTGGTCCACAAGAGACCTCCCATCTCCACATAATATCAAATGGTGAAAATCTCCCAGAGATCTCCATCTCAACACCAACATCCAGCTTCACTCAACGACCAGCAAGCTACAGGAATACAACCCACCCATTAGAAGACAGGCTGCTTAAAATCATAATAAGTCCACAGACACCCCCCAAAACACACCACCAGACGTGGAGCTGTCCACAAGAAAGACAAGATCCGGCCTCATCCACCAGAACACAGGCACTAGTCCTCTCCACCAGGAAGCCTACACAACCCACTGAACCAACATTAGCTACTAGGACCAGACACCAAAAGCAACGGGAACTATGAACCTGAAGCCTGAAAGAAGGAGACCCCAAACACAGTAAGATAAGCAAAATGAGAAGACAGAAAAACACACAGCAGATGAAGGAGCAAGATAAAAACCCACCAGACCTAACAAATGAAGAGGAAATAGGCAGTCTATCTGAAAAAGAATTCAGAATAATGATAGTAAAGATGATCCAAAACCTTGGAAACAGAATTAACAAGGACCTAGAAGAACT
>RJWK010017886.1:0-33876 GCA_004363435.1 Platanista minor | reverse complement strand
CCCCGGATGAGGAAATTGGTTGAGAGAGTTTAATTCTATTGCCTAGTGTCGCAGAATTGGTAGTGACAGAGCTGGGGCTCAACCCAGGGAGGGCTGGGGTCATCTCAGATGAGAGCCATAAAAGGGCCACCATATTCTGCCCCAGATTCTGAAAGTCCCAGCCTGTGGCCCAGCCCTCCCAGCCAGGGCTGGGCCTGCCCTAGTGAAATCCCCATTGTTGCCAGTGCCATCGGGAGGTGGCCAGCACATACCGGCCCGGGGTCTGGAAGTGACCGCCTGTTTGCTGGAAGCATGCAGGAGATCGTCCTTCTGGGACCATCCAGGGCGATGGCTCTGAAGTGACTCAGAGACACAATCTTTACACTCACAGAGAATTATGACACCCCACGGCAGATTATTTACTAAAATTTAAACAAATTTTTAACTTAATGACATTGTCTCTGGTTAAAAAAGAACAGGATCTTAACTTGTGTCTGTGGGCAGAGAAGTTAGTGAACTTGTGCAAAAATAAATCGTTTTGAACCAACTTCCAGCTAGACTGATTTCTGAGCTGAGAGTGAGGCGGCTTCTTTCTTTTTTTCTTCTTCAGAAAAGCCATTTGGTTTTATACAGATCAAAACATATGTTTGGTGGGGAAGAATAATTTTAAGTTGACACCTGGCCTTAGAGTTCCCGGTCCCAGTGGAGATGAGTGAAGGGTCCCAGGACCCAGGTCCACTCAGCCCTCAGAGATTCCTCTGGCCGCCTCGGCAGGGGTCTGGTGGACCCGCACAGACCAGAGAAAAGGACAAAGAAGCCTTAGATGGCAGCAGGGCGCCTCAGGGTTGGATGGGAGACTTTATCTGCCACTTTCCCAGGGACACGCAGGGAGCTGGGCACAAGGCTGTGTGTGTGTGTTGTGACCAAAGACTTGGCTGAGCCCCTGGGGCCCTGGGGACCAGGGTCTGAGAAGTCCTAGCTCTCCTTCGGTGTGAGTAGAACCAGAGCTGAGGGCCTGATGCTTTGTGACATGAACTTGGCTCTTCCCTCCTCATGGTCCCAAGCTTTTCAGCTCCAAAGCATTTTCACATCCTCGTCTTATTTCACATGTCTTAGATCGCTAAAGGTGCTAATGTCTTCAATTTACAGAGAGAAGTTGAGGCCCAGAGATGGAGCTGGCTTCCCCGAGGTCGCAGGGCTGGTGAGGGGGTTGTGGGCAGAGATGGGTGACCTGATCTGGCTGGGGAGAGCACTGTCCTTGATGAAAACCAGCGTGTAAGATACAATTCTTTTGGCGTAAAATTAGACAGTGTATGTTGGGAGAGAGAAAAGGAAATGAGTGCTAACCCTGCCCTCTCAGCCCCAAAAGCAAAAGTAATGAAGGGCAGACACATTCGTAAAGTGTCACAGTGAAAGATTGCCTAAGCTGTTGGGAGGACCAGGCCCAGGGAGCCAGAGTGGGTGTAAGAAAATTGTTCCGGCTTTGCCGGTGTTTTTCCTGCAGCAGGTGCGTGGGACCCAGCCAGTGTCTCCTGGCATAAATGAAGCCTCAACAAATATTTTTCCAGCTCCTCTCATGTGCAGAGGGCTCACGGCTCCCTCAGGACTGGCTCCTGATTCTCTTTCACACCTGAGCACCTCGAGCTCCACCTGAGCTCCCCGCAGACCTCCCCTGCCCTGGGCCTGCTCTTTGCCTTGGGCCCTCCTGCACCTGCCCTCCCCCTAGCTTTCAGCCCCTCCCCTTCCTCTGAAGTGCTTGGCTGAGCTGGGCAGGGAAGGACAGCTTCTTAGTCACTTCTGTTGGGCCACAGGTGGAAAGTTCTAGGGCCTGTGTGCTCCTCCTCCCCTGCTCCTGCTTCTCCAAGTGCCAGTCGGCTGTGTCCCAGAACAAGAGCAGGAAGCTGGAGGGGGAGATGTAGGGGGTGAGTGAGGGTCTGGCCGTCCGGCCAATTCACTTCTGTAGGCAGAAACCTTACTGAAGGGCTGGAATGACCAGCCCACTCCGTCTGGGCAAGCCCCACCCGGCCTTCCCTGGGCCTCAGTTCACCCATCTGTGCAAAGGCAGTCAAAGTCCTTGCCCTGCTTGCTGAGAGGCAGGCTGTGATGAGGTCGCTGCAGGGAAGCGCTTATCGTCCCTCTGGAAGGGTAGTATCTCCATTGCTCAGGCCACAGGTCTGTTTGAGTGCTGTTCCTCAAAGCCTGGTAAAGAGAACGCCAGGGAGGCGTGGTCCTGGCAGAAACTATTCCTGTTTGTGTTGGTGTGTGTACCTGGGGCTGAGGGGGAGTGGGGGAGGGCAGCTGGGAACCGGGATAATGCCTCCTGCCTTGTTGAGCGCCTAGTATGTGTCAACCCCTGCGCTGAGCTCTGAGGCTGAATATCTATCCTTCAGGAGCCCCCAGCCTCGTAGGGGAGACCCAAGTGTTTACAGTCAACCACAGTACAAGGACCTCAGTTTCCCCATCGCGCTAGATTATCCCTGCCAGCCCTATGGTTCCACAGGCTGTCAGCACGCTTTAAATAGCTCACAGAAGGCTTCTACCCAAATCACGCACGCAGGATAGCTCTTTTTCTCGGGAAGCTCAGGGACCACTGTCAGGGTCAGATTAGACACCCAGCTTCCCCAGGGCACCAGGCACGGGGCTGGACAATGCTGGGGGCTCAGGGACTCATTGGAGCCCTGGCCCCTTGGATGAGCTCCCCAGCACGTGGGGAAGAAAGGGCGTGGGGTTCCCTTGATCCAGCCAGGATGAGCCTGGCCATTCTCTCTCCCCACCACAATGACTCCTTCCTTTAGGTTCCCAAAGCCCCTGCCCTGAATCAGGCCCTTCCTAATCCTCACCCTCTGCCCAGCTTCCACCTCCATCCTGTTTCCAGAGACCCCTTTCCCAGCCTGGCGTCCAATGCCCTTGCTGGTCTCACAGCCTCTGTGCACAGCCCAAGGCTCCGTGATGCCTGAGGCAGAGATTTCTGGCTCTTTTCCTCTGGCCCCTCCCCCACTACCCCATCTCTGGTCAGACTGGATTCCTCTGAATCTGTTCTGTTTCCCAGAACTAGCTGCATTTCCCCACCTTGGGCACCTTGGCCCTCTCGCTCTGCCCTCTCCCTGAAGTTCCCCTTCACCTAGTCCTGCTGCCTCGCCCAACTCCAGAGGGCCCCGTCCATGGTGATTTCTGTCATCAGTGCCCTCTGCAGCACAACCCAAGAATTGAGTGCCCGCTGGAGTTATGCCAGGCAACTCCCCTTCCCTGTCAGGCCCCCTCCCAGGCACCACCCCCTACACCCCGGCTGAGTTTTTCCTCCCCTTCCAAGTCTCATGGGACTTTGCTCCCATTCTGGCTTTATCGGAGGACCGTTCTGTGTATCTTCACTAAGTAAACACCTGTCTGCTGGACTGATGTCCCCAGGGTCTGGCCCACGGCTTTCTCTTGGTGACCTCCCCGACCTAATTCTGGCCAAGCCGGCTTAGCCCCAGCAGAAACTGGCTGAAACTCCTCAGGTGGGGGGCAGGCTTCCTTCTCTCCTTGGCCAAAAGGGCACCACCTCCGAGACCCCTCCTCCGGCAGGGCTGGGAAACCAGCTGATGGTGGTGAGAGATGGGGAGGGCACGTGATGGACCCAGGAGTCCGGGCCCCCCAGCTCCTTGGTCCTTAAAACTGGATCACATCAGGCCAGTGTGGCAGACGTGGGTAAGGTGGATGCATGGATGGCGAGACTCTTAATAGTAATTATCAGTCCAGTGATGCAGCTGATGAGGACTCTGACAACAGTAATCATGGTGGGGCTGCTCTTTGACGTTCCCAGGACTCTAACCTCAGACCCTCTCCCTGAAGGTCGCCACCTTCCATCCCAACCACCCAAGCCTGGAATGAGGGAGCCCTGGGGTGTGGGGACCCTGGTCTTCAGGCCCCAAATCTGGCTGGGCCCGGCTCCCCACTCCGGTCCCCCAGGTATGTCCAGGTGTTTGCAGGCTGTGACTCAGTGTCTATCTCCTGGATGACCTCAGCACGGGCCTGGGGGCAGGGGGAAAGGGCAGTTTCCTCTGAGACTGGCTCTCCAGCATGGTGACTCAGGGGCCAAGGGCTGGGGCCTGAAAGTTCCTTTGTTGGCAGGCTCAGGAATCTAGAGAAACTGGTCAGGGGGCGGCTCCAGGGACTGAAACCCCTCCCTCGGCCCCGTCCCTCCCACAGAGCCATATAACTGCTCCAGTCTTTAGCCTGAGAGCTTGCGGCAGCTGCTGGCAGGAAGGAACTGGTTCTGTTACACTCTTAGGCTCGCTGGGTTTGTGCCTCTGACTCTTAGGAAAGGCACCCGGAGCTGCTCCAACTGGCTTTGCCTCTGGACTTGCTGTGAAAGACCTCCCTGCGAACGCTGAGTGTTCATCCTCGGCACTTGGACTCCTACAGCCTCCAGGGCCGGATCCCCACAGGCTTGCAGGTCGTAGACCCCAGCAGACGCTAAGCTATGGCTTCCATGGGGCTGCAGGTGATGGGTATCGCTCTGGCCGTGCTGGGCTGGCTGGGCGCCATACTGAGCTGCGCGCTGCCCATGTGGCGCGTGACGGCCTTCATCGGCAGCAACATCGTTACGTCTCAGACCATCTGGGAAGGCCTGTGGATGAACTGCGTGGTGCAGAGCACGGGCCAGATGCAGTGCAAGGTGTACGACTCGCTGCTGGCGCTGCCGCAGGACCTGCAGGCGGCCCGCGCCCTCATCGTCATCTGCATCATCTTGGCCGTGCTCGGTGTGCTGCTCTCGGTGGTGGGCGGCAAGTGCACCAACTGCGTGGAGGATGAGAGCGCCAAGGCCAAGACCATGATTGTGGCCGGCGTGGTGTTCCTGCTGGCCGGCTTGCTGGTGATGGTGCCCGTGTCCTGGACGGCCCACAATATCATCCGCGACTTCTATAACCCACTGGTGGCCTCGGGCCAGAAGCGGGAGATGGGTGCCTCGCTCTACATTGGCTGGGCCGCCTCTGGCCTGCTGATGCTCGGTGGGGCCTTGCTTTGCTGCAACTGCCCACCCCGTACCGACAAGCCCTACTCCGCCAAGTACTCTGCCGCCCGCTCCGCCCCAGCCAGCAACTACGTGTAAGGCGCTACCGTTGACTCTTTTCTTTCGGCTTTGTTTCTCCCTGGACTGAGCTTACTGTGACCCCAGGATGGCCCTGCCAAGCAGGGACTGAGCCAAGCCGTTGGCCAGCAGCCCTCAGCCCCTTCTGGCCCTCTCGGACATTTTCTCAAGGTCACCTCCAACACTAGCAAGGATGGATGGAAAGAGACTCCTGTACCACCCTCCTCAGAATGGCTGTGGACACAGGGGGCTGGCTCCTGCTGGCCCGGACAGCTCAGCCCTGACTTTGCTTGGGCTGTGCCTCTGAGTGGGTGTTCAGTGGACCATGGGACCATGGCCGTGTTGATCACTGTCCCCTTCTTTGATCCTCCCTACTCTCTCTGCCAGCATTCTCTGGGTGGGTCAGTGAGCACTTGGGCTGTGACTTGCCCATGGAAACCTGTGGCCACGAGAACGGCTGCCTTGCTCACCCACCTGCCCTTGGAGCATAGTTGCTGAGCAGAGAGTGGACGGACAGGTTTAGAGGGGAGGGGTGGAGGTGCTACAAACTGGTTTGGGTAGTGGCGGGGGAGGGGGCTACAGGTGGCCCAGGCTGCCCACACCCCTTCCAGCCCCTGCCCTGTGGGCTCCGAAAGACCCCGGGCCCCTTGAGACTGGCCACCTCTGGATCCTCGCCCCTGCCGAGGTCATTGGAGAGCCTCTCCTGAGAGGCAGGGGGAATGCTCTTTCTCTGGCCCTAACCCCAGGAAGTCCTGGGGCTTTCCCCTGCTGCTACAGGGTTTCTGTTTTGTAATTTAAACTATTTGTCACGGTAATTGCTATTATTTTCTACAATAAATGGGACCTGTCCACAGGAAGACTCTGTATCGTTTCTGGTTTCAGCTGTGGAGGTGGAGCGGAGGGCAGGGTTGGAAGCCTGGGCAGGGAGGTGGTGAGGGGCAGGATGACTGTGTGGTGGCCAGGACCAGAAGACTTACAAAACTGGTTTTGGGGAATTGTGAGACATGGAAACTGGCCCCGACCTTTGGAGTCACCTTGCTCAAGCCCTCCATTTGTCAAAGCGTAAAGCCCAGGACCTTAGGGAAGTGCTGGGGACCGTGGGAGGGAGGACAGATGAGAATAGCCAGCCCTGGGGCATGGGCCACCTGCCCTCCCCTCCTTTTGTTCCAGGTCTGTCTGGGCCTCCAGGCTGGTCTGCTCACCCCCCAGGTCCCTTCTCCCAGCCTTTGCTCAGGCTGTCTCTGCCCTCAGCCTGGAATGTCCCTTTTCCTTTCTCCACCCTTCTGAATTCTGCTAGTCCCGAAGGCTCAGCTCTGCGCCTCCTCCTCCATGAAGCCTTACCCTGGCTCCTGTCTGGAGGCGTTATCAGCCCTGTTCACATCTCCATCTGGTGCCGGTGCTGACAGTCACTGAGGCCTTTTCACCTGCCCAGCTCTGGGGCAGCCTCCAAGCTATGCCCTGAGCCCCTCAGCTCCGCATTCCGATCCCTTTAGAGATGAGGAAACCGAATCCTGGACACGTGAAAGTGTTTGGCCAAGGCCCAGATGCGTGAGCATGGGTTCCTGGTCTGTGAGTTAAGAGGGAGAGGGCCCTCCACCCCGGGAGGGGTCAGAGTCACATCTGTGGCCCTATCGTGCCTGGCACAGGGACAGCAAGGGATGGGGTCCCTCTCTGTCCTGTTTCTTCTCTTCTGTCCTCCATAGGGACAGACGTCACTCTTGGCAGGGGTGAGAAAACCACTGAGCCGGAGTTCTGCTGTCGCTTCTGGGACTCATTTAATAGGCATAGCTCTGAGGGGCAGGGTTGGTGCAGCGGCCTCGTTTTACAGGCAAAGCAGAGGAGGCCTAACGATGGGCCTGGCCGAGGCCTCATGGAGGGCCGGAGGCCAGCTAGGGGCTAGGCACTGGGCCTCACTCCCTCAGCCTGGGCTACCTCCTGCTTTCGGTACAGGTAGACAATGCCGGAGATGAAGCCGTCGCTGTCAGAGGCGCCAGGCCCCACCTCGAGCTCGGAGGTGGCCAGTTCCCACTGGTCCACAGGCCAGGCCACCAGGCGTTCCCAAGCCCTGGCCTGCTCCAGCCTGGCCAGGGTGGCCTCCAGTGCCTCTTTGTAACGCAGGTTGGATGGGTTGGTCCTGGTGGTCAGACACAGCAGCCCACCTGGGGAGGGGTGGGGAAGGAGCAGGTGAGTGGGGGAGGGGCAGAAGCCAGGGACAGGAAGGTTGTCCCCTTCCTGCTCACATCCTTAAGGGAGGAAGTTCTCCCAGCTTTGTCCCCGGGCCAGCCCTTCCCATCTCCAAGCCCCTGGTGCTCACTGATCCCTCCCCCAGGAATACCCTCTGATTCCTCAGCTTACCGGCCTCCTACACGCCTTTCAAGGCCCGAGTGTCCTTTATGCTGGGAATTTTTGGCTGAATGCCCTTGACAAGAGGGGGCTCCCTTCTCACTGTTCACCCAGCCCCTCTGCTGGAGGATACGGCTGTGTCTGAATGCTCATGGGCTTTGGACCTTGGGCAACTCCCTTCACCTCTTGGAGCCTCAGTTTCCCAGCTTGCAGGGATGGTTACCCTGTCTCACAGGGAGGCCAGCAGTCAGTAAGCACTGGCTGAATGAATGAATGACCTTGTCACTCCAGGTCTTCTCCAGGCACCTAGCGTATGCCCAGTGTGGGCTCAGATATACTCAGGAGAGACAGGAGTCTGGAAGGCCTCCTGGAGGAGGAGGTAAGGAGAAGCAGGGTGCTACTGGCGGAGGGGGGCTTCGTGAGAGGAAAGGCTCTGAAGCGAGGGAGCCTGTGACATGTGGGCAGGCAGTCTGGCTGGCTGAGGGGACTGGCAAGCACAGGCTGGGCGAGGAGGTCTGGTCCTTACTGGTGCAGGTGATGGGAGTTTCCTGTCCTCCTGAGCCTGATCACTACCTCTCTCTCTGATGCCACCAATGTCCCTGCATCTGTCAGCCTCTGTGGTTCCCTGAGGATGAGGCCTGCCTAGACCTGCCTTGACTTAGCCAAAGCCCCTGCTGAGCCCAGCAGGGGTGAAGGGGCAGGGAGCAGATGCAGTCTTGCTGTGATGGGGCACCTTTGGGGCTTCCAGATCCTGTCCTGCAGCCAGGTCTGAGCCTCATGATCCTCACACTCCACCACTCTCCTTTCTACCTGGGACTTCGCTTAGGCTGTGTTCCTGCGTGGACTGCCCCTCCCTCCCCATCCCAGCTGTCCCAAATGCCTCTCTTCTCTGAATTCTCAGGGCATTGAGCACCCACAGCCCTGTGGGCCCACCTCAGGCTTGGTCTTTTTTCCCTGGTCCCTTTCCGGGGCATGTGGGTTGGGTGTGTACTTTCTCCCCAGGGCAGAAGCAAGCACGGGGCAAGGCACACAGTAGCAGCACAGTAAACACAACCCTCACCTGCACATCAGCCCCAATTGTGGAGTTTATAGAAAAGCACTCACATCTATCATCTCACCTGAGCAGCCCCATTTCACAGATGAGGAAACTGAGGTCACGAAAGAGAAAGAGACTCCCCCTAAGTTAGTGGGGAAGCTGGAAGATGAGGGAACTAAACGGAGCCCCTACTATGTGCCAGGACTGAAACACAGGCCTTACTAGGCACTACTTGACCCAATTCTCACTGCAGTCCTACGGGGAAGGGACCGTGCCACTCTGCTCATTGATGAGGAAATAGAGGCTGGAGAGGAGAGTGGAATTGTTTCCGGTTTCCCAGTGGATAAGAGGCAAGCTGGCAACCTGCCTGCCCTGCCTGTTTGCCTGGGTCTGTTGATGGTGGCAGCTGAGGCTGAGCCTGGGCTGGCAGCTGTGGCTGGGATGCTAGGCTGTGTGACCCTAGGCATAACCCTACTCTCGCTTGGCCTGAGGCTTTCTGAGGCTTGTGTCTGTGGGTGTGGAAAAGGGAAGGTGCCTGCGTGTGGCTGGATGGGCTGCTTCTCACCTGGCTTGGTAACCCGCAGGAGCTCAGGTACGGCACTGCAGGGCACCTGGCCGTCACTGAGGGCGCCCACCGTCAGCACCGCGTCGAAGGTCCCTGTGTGGAGGTGCGGATGTGGTGTGGCGGTTTGTCTTCAGTGTGGCCTCAGACCACCTTGGAGGATGGTGTGCATGATGGGGCCTGGGGAGGGACCAGGCCTGCCACTGGTGTCTGTGGGACCCAGATCCCATGGGGGATATGGCAGATGTGGCCCAGTCCTGGACTGAGGTCAGATCATGGGATGGAAGTTTCAGAAAAAGCGTCTCAGTGAGGGACTGGGGGGCTCGAAAAGAGAATAGGACTCAGTGTGGGAGGGGGCTTGTGGAGGGCTAGGCAAGGGGGATGGAGTCTTGGAAAAAGAAAGGGGCTCCCTCAGGTGGGATTGGTCAGAGGGTGTGCCTTGGGGTGCTGAAGGGGGAGGGGGAGTACCTTCAGAGCTGGGTAGGGGCTCCTGACCCAGGGTGCAGAGGCTGAGGCGCTGGTAGAGGCCACGGGCCCGGGCCTGTTCCAGCATCCCTGGGCTCCCATCCACCCCATGCAGCTGGAGGAAGCCCCGAGCCTGCAGCTGAGGTGGGGGGACCCAGTCACAATTCATGCCTGCCGCTTCCCAGTTAGGTCCCTGCACCTCGGGGAGGACAGTGGTCCCTGCAGTGGATGTAGCCCAAGTGTTTGGAACCAGTGAGTCTGAGCAGGGAGGTGGGGATCTGGGGCCTGGGGTAGTAGGAGTTTTGAGCAAGTGGGGGCTGAAGGGAGGGCAGGGGATCTAGGGTGGTCTCACCTCTGCAGCCACTAGGCCAGTACCACAGGCCACGTCCAGGATCAGGGTAGCGTGGGGTGGACCTGGAAGGGCTTGGGTGAGGCAGTCCACGGCGAGCTGGGGAGCGCGGTACTGCAGGGCGGCCACGTCCTGGGGACAGAGTGTTGCACCAACTGCCACCCCGTGCCCCAGTGTTTGGGGGACCTCCTTTTGGGTGGTCTAGGAGTCAGCCCGGCCAAGCTGTATGTGTTGGGGGCCCAGGGCCTGCTGGGACTACAGTGAGGGGAGAACAAGGTATGAGGTGCTTTCCTCTGTCAAGGGGCGGGGACTGGAGAGTAGCCCTCAGCCCACTGCTGGGGTCTTTTCTGTGGGCCTTGGCATGGCTTTCTGCTTAGTTCATAGTGACTCCTCAGTGGCACCTCTGCCTGGACTGCAGTCCCAGGGTGGGGACGTCTTGGCCCCTGATCTCTAGGGTCTGCCAGTCTGGAAGATGGGGCTGGTGAGAGGGCAGGGCCACTGTGGATGCGCTGAAGAGGATCCAGTCCCAGAAGAGACAGGACTGCACGGCTGCACCCAGGTCTTACTTCCCTCTCACATTCGCTGCCCAGGGATGATGCAAGGCTCACTATTCCGGCTTTACAGACACGAAAACTGAGGCCAGGCGAGCGGATGGAAGCAGAGGTGAGGACCCGGCCGGTTTACCTGGTCATAGTCCGGAGCCCATTGGTCATAGAAGTGAAGCTTGTGGGCCAGGTCGGTGATGCCATGCGAAGTCCCCACTCGCGCCCGCACCTCGGGCAGGCTCCGGCCCTCTTCCAGAGCCATCCTCCTGTGGGACACGGCTTCCGTGTCCTGAGGCCCACCTCAGTCTCACCTCCCTCCCACCCATCATGCCCAGAAGAGGCTGTCAGGAGGGGGCCTCTCCCGGCTACCGGCACAATGCAATCCCATTTCACTGGGGGTGGGGGTGGGAACACTGAGTGCAGGGAGGGCGAGGCTGGACACCTGGGGGCTCAGAGCTGCTGGAAGGGGTGGGTGTTCCCAGCGGCGGGAGGCAGGACCTGCCCCACCTCCTTGTCGGCCACCGCGAGCGGGATTCCAGGGCGGAAGGGCCCCTTAGGCGGTAGGGGTTCATAACTCACCACCAATCTGACCCGCCAGCGGGGTGGGTGGGCGCTGGAACTTGCGGAAGGGCCTGTAGGCGAGCCTGGCCACGCCCCGCCTCCCTCGATGATTGGTTTTCTGCTAAGAGAAAATGCCCAATCAGAGGAAAGCGCTGGCAACTCGCCCCCCCCCCCCATCCACCACCAGCCAATGAGGTCAAAGTTTTTGGCCCGCCTTCAGTCCGGGAAGATCCCAGAATCTTGTTGAGAAGTTTGGAAGGTATCTGGGTTGAGTAATGTTCTCTGTACTCCTGACGTCCTTTATGCTTCTCCAAAGCATGAGCTTTTAGGCAGTAGGAGCCTCAGAATTCTTGCGGGCCAAAGAGGGACCTAGGATCAGCCTTCATTTTTAGAAGTCACCAAGATCCATGCAAGGCTGTCCAGTAGAACTTTCTTTGGTGATGGAAATGTTTTATAAATACACGCTGTTCAAGTGGCTGTTGAGCAATTGAAATGTGCCTAGTGCTGCTGAAAACAAACACTATAGGTTGGGACTTGAAGCCAGTCGCACTTCAGATGGGACTTGAACGCATAATCTCTGGCTTAGGAGGGGACTTGAACCCACAATCTCCCTGATGAAATCACATACCTGGTCTCAGGACTTAATGAAGCTCAGGTTCTTTCTGTGTTGTTGCGGAAGGAATTCAGCAAGAGGCAAAGTGATAGGTAAAAAGTAGACTTATTGAGAGTGATACATACTTCATAGACAGAGTGTGGGCCATCTCAGAAAGTGACAGGTTGCCCTGAAATATGGGGAGGTTAGTTTTTATGGGCTGGATAATTTCATACGCTAATGAGTGGGGGGAATATTCTAACTATCTTGGAGAAGGGGTGGGGATTTTATGGTTGTGCCCTGCCCCCTTCCTTCCTGTCTCAGCACTGAGGAATGAATTTTAAAATTTATTTAAATAATTTAAACAGCCATCTGTGGCTAGTGGCCTCCGAGTTGGACAGAGCAGGGAGCCTTGCTACTCAAAGTATGGTCCACAGACTTGCAGCACCTGCATCAGCATCATTAGCTTGGGTTGCTCCAGGGGAGGACCTTAGGGGAAATGCAATTGTTAGAAATGCAAATTTGTTAGAAATGCAAATTCTTGAGTCTTATCCTAGGCCTATCGAATCTGAATCTGATTGTGGGGGGATGGGGTAGTCGTAGGGCCCAGGGATCTGCTTTTTAACAAACTTTCCGGGTGATTTCTATGCAGCTGAATTTTCAGAAGCACTAGCCTAGAGAACCCTTGTAGGGGATCGAAGTGTGGGCAGGCAGTTTGGGAGACTGTTGCAGTTAGCCAGGCAGGAGGTTGATGTCCAGGGTTGATGGTGCCATTCATAGTGCGGGAACCCAGGAAGAGGAGTAGGTTTGGGGTGAAGAGGATACTAACAGTTTGGGAATGTTGACGTTGAGATGTGTACTTGAAGATGTCTACTTGATGCCAGAGTCTTGAGCTCAGGAGAGAAGCCAGGCTGGAGACAGATTCAAGGTGATGAGTACAACCTGTGGTGATTGAAGCATCTGGCACAGGTGAGATTTCTCAGAGAAGAGAAAGGGGAGGGGAGAGGCCTCAGGATCCAGCTTGAGGACCTCCAACACTTCAGTGTGGCAGAGTGTAAGCAGATCGGTTAGGGGGTCCCCAGAGGAAGAGAACCAGGAATGGTTTTCTGGACAGAAGAGAAGCCATTTTGTGATCTAAGCCTGGCCACAATGCTTGCCCTTGAACAGGTCTCGGTAACCAGTGATCTTAAAGGAACAAAGGAATGCAGGAACAGAGAAAAGGGAGTCAGACAATAGTGCAGTGATAAAGCAGAGTCCTAGTTCATCCTCAAAGGATATACATAATAATATATCTTTGAGTTCCGTGGGAACTAAGGCCACCACCCAAGTGGAGGACAGTGTTGTTGATCCTCCTGACTTCAGTCAACTAAAGCTTGGACTCTGTGGGCCTTTGCTCCAATTCTATGCTGAATTCTCCTCTGCTCAGGCCCCTTCATGAATATGCATATTCTGTTAGCTTAAAACTTGCCCAATTTTGCCGTTCAGGGAGACGCTGCTTTGGGAAAGATCCCAGGTGTCCTTCTTACTTGCTGCAGGTAATGAATCCTTCCTCCTTCCTGTCTTTGGCTTGGTTGTGTCTTTTGTCTCAACACCCACCAAGAGGCGAACCCAATTTTCAGGTAACAAAAGGAGCGTCTAGCAGTGTTGAGGAAAACCCCGAGAAAGTAAGGATGCCAAGAACAGAGTGTTTCAAAAAGATGGGGGAAAAAAAAAAAAGTAAAAGGACTTTCCTGGTGGTCCAGTGGTTAAGACTCGGCACTCCCAATGCAGGGAGCACAGGTTCGACCCCTGGTCAACGAACTAAGATCCCACATGCCACATGGTGTTGTCAAAAAAAAAAAAATCTGTGAAACAAAAAGATGGGGGGTGGGCTTCCCCGGTGGCGCAGTGGTTGAGAGTCCGCCTGCCGATGCAGGGGACGCGGGTTCGTGCCCCGGTCCGGGAAGATCCCACATGCCGTGGAGCGGCTGGGCCCGTGAGCCATGGCCGCTGAGCCTGCGCGTCCGGAGCCTGTGCTCCGCAACGGGAAAGGCCACAACAGTGAGAGGCCCGCGTACCGCAGAAAAAAAAAAAAAAGATGGGGGACGGCCAACATTGCCCAATGTGCTGGTAGGAGGTGTAGAATGAGGCTGAAGAATTGAGCACTGGATGTAGGGACATGGAGACCTTTGGTGGCTGAGGTAGACCCTGATAGTGCACACTAGTGACCAAGTTTGCCTCTTCTCCCTGAGTTAGACTACACATCCCAGCTTCCCTTACCTGTAGGTGTGGCCGAATTCAGGCCAATAGACTGTGGGTGGTGGTGAAGTGCTCCATTTACAGACCTGGACCATAAACGCCTCCTATAAGATTCTCTATGGAGTGGGCTCCAAGCACCCAGAGGAGAGTGGGTCTGTAGATGGAGGAGTCTGGAGCCCTAAATGATTGTGTGGAGCCATGCCCTCTCCACCAAACCTGCACTGCACTGTAACATGGACAAAAATAAACTTTCATAGTGTCAGGCTACTGAGATTTTAGGATTTGTCTATTACAATAGCTATTGTCATTTCCCTTAATGACCTTGGCAAGAGCAGTTTTGGGGGAGTGGGGGAGACCCAGATTTCAGCAGTTATCTGTGTAGGGGAGCAAAAGTTGCCACCCCAGAATGTCTCTTTGGCATGTAGATTATGTTGAGCTGGAAATGATGATGGCCAAAAAGACTCAGAAAGAAACTTAAAAAAACAAAATCTATTTTGTTGAAGTACAGTTGATTTACAATGTTGTGTTCATTTCTGCTGTACATCAAAGTGATTCAGTTATATATATATATATATATATATATATATATACACACACACACACATATACACACACACATATATATTCTTTTTCAAATTCTTCTCCATTATGGTTTATCACAAGATATTAAATATAGTTCCCTGTGCTATAGATTGTGGGTGGTGGTGAAGTGTGCCATTTACAGACCTGGACCATAAACACCTCCTATAAGATCCTCTATGGAGTGGGCTCCAAGGACCTTGTTGTTTATCCATTCTATATATAATAGTTTACATCTGCAAATCCCAAACTCCCAACCCATTCCTCCCCTCCCCCCCGTCCCCCTTGGCAACCACAAGTCTGTTCTCTATGTCTGTGAGTCTGTTTCTGTTTTATAGATAAGTTCATTTGTGTCCTATTTTAGATTCCACATATAAGTGATATCATATGGTATTTGTCTTTCCCTTAATGAAACAGGAGGGAAGGGGGCAGGGCACAACCTTTAAAAGAATGACATAGCCATTGAGGATGTGACACAAACTGGTTAGAACCAACCAGGTTCAAGATGGCAGAAGATTCAACTACCAGTAGAACTTGAGCCTCACTATATACTCATTGTAATTCATTAGCATATGCTAAATGACGAATCCACAGGCACCATGACAGTTCTGAGGCCAACCATAAAAGGCCAAAAGTGAGTGGGGCCCAATTCCTGGAAATCTCCCCTTCTCCAAAATAGTTGGAATAATCCTCCCACTCATTAGCCTGTGAAGTTACCCATCCCATAAAAACTAAGCACCCCATATTCGGGGCTCTTGCCTTCTGAGATGGCCCACACTCTGTCTATGGAGTGTGTTTCTCTCTAAATAAATCCACTTCTTACCTATCACTTTGTCTCTCACTGAATTCTTTCTGCGATGAGACATCAAGAACCTAAGCTTTATTAAGTCCTGAAACCAGGTGTGTGATCTCAATGAAAAGACAGTGAGTTCTGGCTGGGTTAGAGTCCCAGCCCATGGGTTCAAGTTCCAATCTGAGTTTAGGCTGGGTTTGAGTCCCGGCACAGTTTCATTGACTCAGAAAGAAACTTTGACCTTCCCCCTTACTGCTTAAATCATGTAGATAGAGGGGCTGTTCCTGAAAAAGAGCTATCACCAGAGGTATCTGCAAAGAATGTGGGCTAGATGTTGTGGGAGCAAATTCTAGGAGGGGTCTAGAGATCAGAGTCCACTCTGTATCTCATTGTCTCTGCTTGGTTCAGCGAACATTTGTTTACCAAACATTTACTTTTCTGTGTCAGTGCCTTCCTCCTTTCTGAAATTCCTACCCCCCCCCACCCTAACATCTTCCTTTGTCTTTAGCTGAAGATGATATTTAAGGTGAGCGTTTCTGCCATTTTGGCAAGTTAATCAGTTTCCTGGGCCTCTTCCATGCATACATGTTATTACATTTTGTTTGGTTTTCTCCTGTTAATCTGTCTCATGTCAATTTAATTCTTAGGTCAGCCAGGAGAACCTAGAAGGGTAGAGGAAAATTTCTTCCTCCCCTGAAACTGAATCCCCCTGAAACCGAGCTCTCCCGCCAAGTTTATGATTAACCTCTATCCAAAATGTCATTCTCTTTCTTGTCCTGCACCTGTTCCCCTCAGGATTGAGGGGTATCAAAGAAAAGGGGGGACTGAAACCCTCCTGAGCACAAAAGCCTCTCTGTGTTACCCATTTCCTGTTTATAGAAAACGGCTTTTGTCTCTTAGGCCTTCCCTGAGTTCCAAAGAGCAGGCACAAGCATTACTTATTAGGGAAGTGAGGGAATGCTGACACAAAGAAAAAGAAGTTAAGTGGGAAAATAATAACAATAATTCAGTGATAAAACAGAGTCCTAGTTCCTCTTCAAGGGATATATTGACATAACCGTCTGACACATAACTTGGCGTTGTTCTGCAGGAAGTAAGGCCCTCACCAAGGTGGAGGATGGTGACTACATGCTGAGTTTAATCAGTAGATCCCAAACCAGTTGGTCAGAACCAGAAGGTTGATGATGTTCCTAGAACACCATCCTGTTACCTCACTACCAATCAACCAGAAGAAAATCATGCACTCAACAGCCCTCACCCCAAGTGCTGCCTTTAAAAACCCTTCCCTGAGGACCGTGGGGAAGTTCTTTTGAGCACAAGCCACCCATTCTCCTTGCTGGGCTCTGCAATACACGCTGTACTCTCCTTGACCACAACCCCTTGTCAGTAAATTGGTTTTGCTTCACATGGGCGAGCAAACCCAAGTTTGGTTCGATGACACCCTGACACCAGCCAAGATCCAAACCCCAGTCTATCTTAGTCTAAAGCTGTACCAAGAACATGCTGTGAACCCGTTGTGTTCAGCTGCAAATAACAGAACACCTGTATAGCTGTGGCTTAAACAGAGAGGGATTTACAGGTCTCAGACAGGAAGCTGAGACTGGGCAGCATGGTCTGGGGCTCAGTTATGCCATCAGGGACCCAGGCTCTTAACCTCTTTCCTCTTCTGCCACCTTTTGCGTGGAGACCTTTGTCCTCATGTCTGTCACCTTGTCACAGCTGCTACACCTCCCAGTAGGACAAAGGAGAAAGGGCAAAAAGCTAGGCCAGCTGAGCTTACTCTGTTTATTCCAATAAACAAAAGCTTTATTGGAAGCCCTTCCCCATGACTTCTGCATCATCTTATTGGCCAGACTGGGTCACATGGCCACCCCTGAATCATCGCTGGAAGGTGAGTGGGAAGGGGAGCTGGAGATGGGGGCTAGCTCAAGCAGCTGACGTCTGGGCCCCATCTCTGCAGCCTCATATTCCATTTAGGTCAATAAATATTTATTGTGCACCTTCTGTTTGCCACGTCCTGCGCAGGGCACTGGAGGCAGTCATAGAGGTGAATCAGAAGTAGCCCCCACTCCACCCTGTTGTAGTGGAGGAGGTGATGCCGGGGTGTCTTCTCCTGTCCATGCTCTGGTCACCCACACCCTCCACATCCAGGACCACTGCTTTGTCTCGGTGGGGGGGGGGTGTGGATGGGTGCTATGATGTTGAGGAATGTCACTGTGGGGAGTGGCCCTTCAAGTAAGGTGGATGCCCCAGTAAAGGCAGTCCTTTTGGACCATCTGAGGGTGGCTTGGGTTGTCCCAGGAGAGGCCCTGGTTGAGGGGAGGGTCCCAGGGGGACCTGCCTATCCGATCTGTCCTCATAGGCCCTCAGTGGTGTCCTGCTCACCGACCAGGGTGTGCAAGTTGTGTGGGCACCTGTAGCTAAGGCTCCTGCTGGAGGATGAGACTTGCCATGTAAGACACTGGTAGGGTGCTGGTGGCCTCTGGACACCGCTTTGCTCCCCCCAGGCGTGGGCCCCAGGCCCCACAGACTTCTCTCTCCACAACCCACTACATTCCTTCCCCTCTGGAGCCCAGGAAGCTGTTCCAGCCTCGGGGTGAGAGGCCTTTCTCTGACTTATCACATTTCTGTCTCCTCTAAGAGTCTTCTCAAGTTTCTGTAACTTTTGCCAAAAACCATTTTCCCCCAGGCAGTGGATAACACTGGGTCCCGCAGCTGTCAAAATGGGGGAAAGGGTCAGGTAACAGAAAATAGTTTTGGGGTGAGGAAGGGGTCGCAATGATCTCGTGTGGCCTCGGCCTGCAGCGGCTTGAAGCAGGGTTTCGGTTCCTGGCCAGAGATTGAGCTCTGGCCACGGCAGTGAGAAAGCTGAATCCAAGCCACTAGACCACCAGGGACCAGGGGCCAGTGACAAGGCCCTGGCCCGTCAGCTGCGTAGAGATGAATTTCCACATAGAGATAGAAAGTAGTGAAACAAGTAAAGTGTTTATTAGGAGGAAATAGGGTACATGTGGATAGACACACGGGTGGGCTCAGAGAGCGAGTCACACACTCATGGCAGTTTGAATCACTCTTACGGGGCATTTTTTCTGCGTTTCCTTTGGCCAATCATCTTGCTTTGCCTGGTTCTGAGTCCATATTTGGTATATCTCAGGGTCCTCCCCTGTGTGCACACACATCTCTTAGCCAAGATGGATTCCAGCGGAGAGGCTTATGGGCAGGTTGATATCACTTATTATGAGGTGACGCCCCCTCCCTTTTGACCTCTGAGGAGCCTTTCTGTGCACGTGTAGTCGGGAAGGTCTCGAGAATGAGAAGTATGTGGTCTCTGTCTTTTATCTGGGCGGGGCCCAGCTCTCCTCTCGGCTCCTGCTATTTTGGAGGATCTGTCCACAGTGGACAAACTCTAGCTGCTCAACCTGGGGCCCGTCTATCTCTTGCCTCAGTCATAGCAGCTGTTCATGTTTCAAAGCTATTGTTGGATCTCAGATGTACAAAGACCAAGGGTTGCCGGTGGTGGAGGAGAGGCCAGAGTCATCCTGTGGCCAGAAGGAGTGGACAACGGCGAGGGCATGACGGGGCAAGACCTGGCAACGCCAGCGGGCATGAGTTCTGGCGGGAGGCACGACTTTCAGGGCATCAGGCCTGCGAGGGTGGGGTATGCACGTGTGTGAGTATATGGGGGTCAGTTGGGATGTTTCTGAATGCAAGTGTCAGAAACCCAAACCCACCCGAGGCGGTGTTAGCAGTAGGGGTTTGCCATTTCCTCTTACAGGAAGTCTGGCAGTCACCAGAACCAAGGCTGAGCCTACTGATTTCACTAAGGACCCAAACTCTATTCTCTGGTTTGCCATGCTGTACGTTTGCTCTGTTGGCCCCTTCTGGTCAGAAGATGGTGACAGCAGCTCAGGCAATCATGTGTCCTCACAGACAAAGCCCCAAAGCACGCTAGGGTTGGCCTTGTCTCCTGGTCTCTCTCTTTTCCTTTGGGGATGGAGGATATTTTCCCGGAAGCCCCAGAGGCTGGGAAAGCGAGGTCTGGTCCTTCCAGGCTCAGGTGTGGGAGGTGAGCCTGGTTTCCAGGAAGGAGGGAGAGGCGAATGGCTGTTGGTACAAGCTGCAGCGCCTGCTGCTCGGGTGTGTGCAGACGTGTGCAGAGGGGTGGGATCGTCTGCAGGTGTAGCTGCTGCCTTGGGCAGGACCCAGGCCACAGGGAGTGCGGTCACCAGGCTGTGGACTTGGTTTCTTACCCTGAATGAGCTACGGGGAGTTACAGTGTCAGATCTGTATTTTACAAAGATGGTGAGAGTGGACCCGGTGGACTGCAAGGGCAGAGCCTGTTGCAATTATTTAGGCAAGAGCTGGAGTCCTGAGCAGTGTCAGGGGCTGCCCTGGGGTTAGTAGGCTGTGGCGTTTTGGGGGATGAGGAGAGAGCGACTCCCCTTCTGTTGAGCTTCCTCCTGCCCCAGGAGCCGCTCATTCTGGTCTCCCTTGCTACCTCCTCCTCTTTTCCTCTCCTCCACCTGTGCCCAAAGGCGGCCCCCGGGCTCATTCCTGGGTCCTCTTTTTTCTCCATCAACGCCCACATCCTAGGTGATCTCATCCAGTCCCGCAGTTTTAAATGCTATTTATATGCCAGTGATTCGCAAATGGGTGACTAGCCCTGATTCTTTCCTGAACTCTGGACTTGTTCGCCTGACATCTCCCCTCGGAGGCCACTCCCAAACGCCTTCCCGTGTCCGCAGTCCTCTGAACCACTAGGCATCCAGAGGCTCAAACCAAACTAATTTTCTCCCATCCCTCGTTCCGTCCATGGGCAAATCCCGTGGCTGCTCCACTCCACCCCTGCCACTCTGGTTCCACTCACCTTCCCCTCTCACCCAGACGCCTGTGGTGGCCCCCAAACTGGCCTCCCTGCCTCCCCCATTGTCCCCACACCCAGTCCGTTTCCCTCACAGCAGCCAGAGATCATATTATTATTTTTTTAAACTTCTTATGGGAAATTTCAAACACACACACAAAAAGAGATTAGTACAATAACCTTAGTGTTTGTTTATCACTCAATTTTAGTTGTTAATGAAACATGCCCAACCAGAATGATGTCTTTACAGTATAATTTTGGTGAGTTTACCCTCCTGCTTAAAACATAAAATCCAATTCCTTACCAACCTCATCCTTAACTTCTCCCCTCCTCACTCTGGCATACTGGCCTCTGCTGATCCTGGAACACGCCACGGTGACCTCAGGGCCTTTTCACTGCTGTTTTTTAATGGCCTGGATCACTTCTTTCAGATCTTTGCTTGACTGGCTTGTTCTCAACCTTGAGGTATCCACCATTTAGAATGAACAAATGTTAGCATTTTGCCATTATGGCTTCTGAATCTTTGAAAGTAGAAAAAAGGAAAAAGCATGACAGATAAAGCTGACATTCTCTCTGACTTTCTCCCTCCTCCACCTGCTGCTCCAGGGAACCAGCTACCGTCACAAATGGGCAGGGACCTTCTAGGTCTTGTATTTTAAAAAAGATTTTCACTGTATATGTGTTCAGAACAACATATAATATTGTTTAATGGGCTTGAAAAAATTATACAAATGCTATCATTTTACAGCTATTACTCTGTAACTTTCCCTTTTCACGTAACACCGTGTTTTTGAGATCTGTCCACATTGATGCACACAGATTGCACTCATTTTAACCACTGCTTAGTCATCCCTGAGACAGATACACCCAGTTTATTTATTTATTTCCCAACTGATGGAAAAATGCTACCACACGTAGTCTTGCACATATTTTCTCATTCACAGGTGGATGCTTCTGGAAGGAGTGCTTTTCAGACTGGGGTTTGCAACCCATTAGGGGGTAGTGAAAACAATTCAATCAGTTGTGAAATAAAATGGATAGAAAATAAATGCTCACATTGCACGAAGTTTTGTTAACTTCGTGTTTCAGTTTCACATGTCTGAGTAGTGGGCAGCTTTGTACAGCACACTCCTTACTGTGGGTGGCTCTCAAAGTCTGAAAACCAAGTCTGAGAGCCACCCACGGTAAGAAGTGCTGGGTCAGGGCATGGGCAGTGTCTGATGCTCTGGTCGCCCATGAACTCATCCACGCACGGTGAAGCGTCAGACTTTTTTTGTTTTTTCAAATGAGTATGAGATAGTATCTAATTGTGGTTTTCATTTGCATTTCCCTCGCTTACTAATGAAGTTGAACATCTTTTCCTACATTCGTTGGCTCTTTGGTTTTTCTCTTCTGTGAAGTGCCTTTACCTATGTGTTCTACTGAGTCATTTGATTTTATCTTATTGATTTGTAGGTGTTCCTTAGATATTCCATGTATTCTGGCTACTGGTCCTTGGACTGTTTCATGGGTTGCATACATTTCTTCCAGGCTGTCACTACCTTTTGGCTTTGCTCCTGCTGTCTCTACACCAGACTCAGCAACAAGGAGTTTACCAGTGACTTGGGCCAGGGCAGTGGCCATGGAAGTGGGGAGGCAGGGGCTGAAGCTGTATGGCCAGTGGCTGGTGACTGCACAACTTCTTTCAACAATATCGTTTAAATGGTCAAGTGAAGGGGCATTGAGGAACATTTTTTTTTTCTTTTAATAAAAATTGTATACATTTTTTTTTGGGCTGTACCTTGCGGCTTGGGGGATCTCAGTTCCCCGACCAGGGATTTGAACCCCAGCCACGGCAGTGAAAGTGCCAAATCCTAACCACTAGACCACCAGGGAACTCCCCAAGTTGTATACATTTAATGTGTACAACTTGATGTTTTGATACACATATACATTGTGAAATGATTGCCACAAACCAGTTAAACAACATTTCTGTCACCTCTACATAGTTACCGTGTGTGTGTGTGTGTGTGTGTGTGTGTGTGTGTGTGTGTGTTGAGAAGATTTAATAAAACCTATCCTCTTAACATATTTCAGGTATACAATGCAGCACTGTCAGCTGTCATCACCATACTGTACATTAGATCTTTATACCTTATTCATCCTGTATAACTGAAACTTTGTACCCTTTGATCAATATCACCCAACTTCCTGAGCCTCTGACCACCACCATACTACTTTCTGTTTCTAAGAGTTCAGCCTTTTTTTAGATTCCACATATAACTGAGGTCATGCGGTATTTCTCTTTCTGTGTTTTGCTTATTCCACTGAGCCTAATGTCCTCCAGCTCCATCCATGTTGTTACATCTCACATGTGGGAATGTAAATTAGTACAGCCATTATGGAAAACGGTGGAAGTTCCTCAAAAAATTACAAATAGAACCACCTTAGGATTCAGCAAGCCCACTTCTGGGTATATATTCAAAGGAATTGAAATCAGTATCTTGAAGAGATATTGGCACTCCCATGTTCACTGCAGCATTATTCACAGTAGCCAAGATATGGTAACACCCTAAATGTCCTTTGATGGGTGGAGGAACATTTTCTTTAGGACACAAGGAACAAGCAGGGAGAGGAGTAGCTGAGGATGGGTGTGGGTGAGGGTGTGTGGGAGGTCTAAGTGAGCTGGCAGAAAACAAACACATGAAACACATTGTTTCTGAACAAACTGATCAGTAAATGAATTGGTGAAAATTATTTGCCATGGTTGTTTTTCACGTGTTGATTTTTGTACCACACAGGTGTGACTTTGCAATCTGTTGCAGGTGTTGAAGTGTTTTTTCCCATTTATCCAAACTTTTTTTTGGGGGGGCGGGGGTGAATGTTTTTGTACAGTGGGATGGTTTGGCAACTTTGTATCCTTTTAAAGAACACTTTTTAAAGCATTTTCATTCATTTTTGTGTAAAAAAATTTTTTTGAATTACTTTTAAGGCAACAATGACCCTTTTTTCTATGGTCGGGATTTTTTTTGGAATTTCACGATCTAGTCTTGGGCTCCAGGTGAATTGCTTGAAAGTGGTTTGGTTGCAGTGAATATTTCCACATATTGGTTTATGAATTAACAAAATGCGTGCCCCTGGAGGTGATTTCTTTTTAGAAATTTGCACATATTTGAAAGCAATTTTGTCCAATTTGTAGCTTATTTTGTTTTTTAAAAATTCTTAACATTCCTTCTCATCTGCTGAGGCTGACTTCATTCACCCACCAACCCCCAAGCACTGGTGTGCGGTCAGGTACTGCACAAAGCACTTTACAGACACTATTTCATCGACTCCTCCCCATGACCTCACCTGGCAGATTCTATATATAAACTATATCCCAGTTTTACAGATAAAGAAATTTGGGGTGGGAGCATAGACTTGTGATTAAGTGGCAGAGGGCAGTTCAATTCCAAGTCTGTCTGACTCCGAAACCTTTTCCCTTAAATCACAATAAGTGCTCGAGCTTTCATCCGTTTTTAATGATCATTTTTTTTTTGCATTTAAGTGCATTTAATCAAGCCATCTTTTTTTTTTTGCGGTACGCGGGCCTCTCACTGTTGCGGCCTCTGCCCTTGCGGAGCACAGGCTCCGGACGCGCAGGCTCAGCGGCCATGGCTCACGGGCCCAGCCGCTCCGCGGCACGTGGGATCTTCCCGGACCGGGGCACGAACCCGTGTCCCCTGCATCGGCAGGCGGACTCTCAACCACTGCGCCACCTGGGAAGTCCAAGCCATCTTTATAAAGAAAAAAAATACAAGTTCCAATAAGTTTGAAGGCATATTTTAGCATTTTTGCGTACTTCTGGGGGAAAAAAATGAAGATTTGAAATAAAGTGAAGTTTTAATATTGGAACGAGAAAGAAAGGAGAATGTCCTGAACATTTCTCGGTGGTTTCGCCTCCAGCAACCCAGGCAGGACGGGCCCTGCACCGGGCGAGCTCCTCGGAATGACGCAGGGTTGTTGTCGCAGGCTGAGAAGGGACAAAATCAGCGACGGAAAACTGCATCAATTTGCGCAGCGCGCTCGGGTTCGGCGGGCCCCCGCGCCCCTGGTGTTTGCTGCCCCCATGCGGTCGCGTCGCCGTCCTGCACCTGCAGGGAGCGCACCTGAGAGGCCCTGGGACTGCGAGGAAGTCGAAGGCGGGCTTCCTGCCTCTCTCGGCCTCGGTCCTGGGCCGGGGAGGAAAATCTCCGCGGAGACGGGCAGGGACTGGGGAATGGCACCCCCTGGCGTTAGGCAAGGCAGCGGCCACTGATAATTCGGTTATCCCACCAAGTCCATCCCATTAGGGAGTGGAGGTATTGCCCGACACCACATAGCGCAATAGTACATGGATGGCCTTGAACCTAAGTGTTGAGCAGGAATGAGAAAGGAGTGGAGGGCTCCCTACTGAAGCATCCAAGCGGGAGGGCTCCTTCTGCAGCAGCTCCTGCTGCTTTCATTCCAGCCTGGCTGGTGGGGATCTCCGAGGCCATTACTCATTCATTCATTTATTAATTCAACAAATATTTATGGAGTTCCTGCTATGCACCCGCGCTGTTCTAGGCATAGGGCACAGTAGTGAACAAGATTCATGGTCCTGGCCTTCAGAGGTGGCTTGACATGAAGGTCAGGAGGGAAGGTGATGGGGTGACTCTGACTCTGGCGTTTCTGGCCCGTGGGATGGCATGGCTGGGACTGCCTTCCCTGAGCTAGGTTAGGAGGAGGTCCTGTGTTGGTTTTACACTCCAGGGGTGATCTCTGACCTCTGTTACTAGATTTCCAGCCCTCTGTGTTCCTCCCTCCTGTGGTCTGAGAGCTGCAGAGAAGCCTTGCTATAATCTAGCTTGGGGACCAAGATGAAGGCCCTGGTGAGGGTGGGGGACAGTTGATTGGAGCTGAGACTGAGGCCCAGGCCTGGCATCCTAAAGGAGCTTGAGAGGTACCTTGAGGGGCAGCCCTGGGGGCAGTGGGGCCGAATGAGGTCTCCAGCTCCTGCCTGGACCACATGGTCCAGGGAGTTTGGTCAAGATGATGTAAAGGATGATCAACTCAGCCTTAGTGACAGTGGAATTCTGGGTATGGTGATGCCAAGTGTTAAAAAAACAAAAGTCAACTAAGTAAATTGAAGATCTAATTGGCCTTATTCAAAAATTCATGAGTAGGGCAGCATCCCACCTAGCAAGTAGAAAGGTGCTCTGAGGAACTGTACAAATGGAAGGCTTTTACAGGCAGAAGGAGGGTGGGGCAAGAAAGTAAAGACAGTGGATTAATTTAGGCAGGGTCATCTTCCCTTAGGGGAAGGTAGTGTGTCTTAGGCAGATTACCTCACTGGTGTTGACCAGGTAATTCCAGACTAATTGGTTTAAAACACCACTCCTGAGAGAGGCTGAAATTGCAATTAGGTTAGGTATTAAGTCTTGGTGGGGCTTAGCACAGGTGACTCCATTTTGGTTCTGTTGTTTCTTTCTAACAACTCCCCCCCTTTCGTCAAACTCTCAACGTAACTGAGAGATGTGATCAAAATTTTAAGCGTCAGTACCACTCACCTATTTCTCTGTAGTTCTCAGTTTTTGGTGATGCTGCTTTGTTGCTGAATCTGTGTAGTACTCACAGGTTGCACAACTCCAGGCTCACAATTTTTTAGTCAGTCATTCTCTTAGTTCCTTTTCTGAGGTCCAGTCTTAGGGAGATTTGCTTGGTGATTAGCAGCTGTAAATATGCATTTAAAGCTTTAGAGAGAATGAAATGCCCCAGGGATATTATTATAACTATAAGCGGGATAATTCCCAATGTTAAGGGTACACTTGGGAGCCATGGGTCTCCAAGACCCAAACCAATCAAAATCAGATTAATCAAAGAAAGACCCCATTGAAGGGGTCACCTTTTTAAGCCAAATCGTTTGCTCAGTGATCTTATGTAATTGAGTTTTAGCTTCCCTAGAAGTGTTCATTCTAGGTACAGCAGGTGGTGTTGGCCAGAGAAGAGCTCAGCTAAAAGATAATCGTGTTATAAAGAACAACTTTGGCCAGAGAGTCTAAGGATCTTTGCTGGGTAGCTAGTGTCTTAGCAACGGAATCGGCAATGTATCAAGAGTTAAGGAAAGGTTTCTGATCATACTCCCATTGGATTTACTCCTAAGCCAGGGGTCATTCAGGTTTTTAGTGCATATGGGGTGAGAATCTTCTAGCCTGAAATAAAAAATTGTTCTAAATTCCAGAGCTTACACCCCCTAGCAATGGCCTGGGAGATATGGGTGATGACGTTATCTTTCCAGGCCAATGCCAAGGTAAAGGAGAGGAAGAAGAGTTTCATGTTTAGTTAAAGTATAAAATCTTGATCCAGTGTCCTGAGTGGAAACAGTCTACTTTGATGTTAGCTACTTCTCTTCCTAGCCCATTTATTTATTTATTTATTTATTTATTCATTCATTCATTCATTTATTGCGGTCCTCGGGCCTCTCACTGTTGTGGCCTCTCCCGCTGCGGAGCACAGGCTCCGGATGCGCAGTCTCAGCGGCCATGGCTCACGGGCCCAGCCGCCCCGCGGCATGCGGGATCCTCCTGGACCGGGACATGAACCCGCGTCCCCTGCATCGGCAGGCGGACTCTCAACCATTGCGCCACCAGGGAAGCCCCCTAGCCAATTTGATTTGGATGTCTCCAGCATTTGCACAGCACCCACCAATTTCTGCAACTTTTTGGTTTCTGAGATTCCTGTTAGCAATAGTCTTTACTGGACCCAGTCCAGCTCAAGTTGGACCCAGTCCAACTCCAGCTGGTAACCACCACCAATTCCTGGGGAACTTTGGACTGGGGGAAAGCATTGAAGCAGCAGACTTCAGCAAATGAAGACAGCAGCCTGATTCCAAACAAATGGGGAACTACTGTAGCCATGGCAGTTCCCAATGTGGAATTCGGGGAAAGATTCCAAACAAATGGGGAACTAACTGGAAAGCCAATTAGACCAGGAGCTTGATGCAAAGAGAGCAGAGCTCACAGTCATGAGGAACTTCCCCTGGCTTCAGAAATGGTGAGAAAGACAGTGAACTCAAAAAGGGGTGTGCAGGTACCACACTTGTCTTTCTCATTGTCCCCAAAAGCCATCAGAAGTTCACTTTGGATCCCACCACTGCCACCAAATCTGTTAAAAGCCAAAATTCAACTGAGTACATTTGAAGATCTAATTGGCTTTATTCAATAATTCATGAACAGTCAGCATCCCATCTAGCAAGTAGAAAAGTGCTCTGAGGAGCTGTACAAAATGGAAGGCTTTTATAGGCAGAAGGAGGGTGGGATAAGGAAATTAAGAAGGTGGATTATTTCCAGCCAGGTCACCTTCCCATAGAGGAAGGCAGGGGGTCTTAGGCAGATTACCTCATTAGTGCTGACCAGGAAATTCCAGATGGATTGGCTTAAAATTCCACTCCTGGGGGCTGAAATTGCAATTAGGTTAAATATTAAGTCCTGGAGGGGCTTAGCACAAGTGACTCCATTTGGGGCCTGTTGTTTCTTTTTAACAGGGGTCATGGTGGGGGCAAGCGAAAGAGGGGAGGAGAAACAGGATGGAAAACAAATTGCAAATGCTAGTTTCAGCCCCCATCATCTGACTCCCAGCAATCAGGCTCTTCCCAAAACCCGCTCCTCCAACCCCCACCTTAGTGGGCAGTACCTCCATCTACCCTTTGCCCAAGCTTCCTGAGGAGGAACCCCTGACCCCTGCCTTGCTTTACCTCTCTTTCCTCAAACTTCTGTTGGGAAACAATTCCCCACAGGTCTCCTGTGTTTCTGCAGAGGACTTGGTTGCTTTTTGTTCTGGGTGATCTTTTCCAGCATGCCTTAGAATATGTAACTTCTTCTCAAAGCACAGGCATGGTCCAGCATGATAAAGATAATGTCTCTCTCAGGAGCAAACGGGAAGGCTTGCTTATTGCCCATCAGAAAAGACTGGGGTTTCCTAAGCTCAGGGTTTCTCTTCTGTAATTCACCCACTCAGTGTACAGGTCCCATCTGCCCCTTTTCATGTCACCCTGTGGGACTTGGGACTCAAAGAGCCAAAGCAAAATACTTATACTCCAGTTTACTGCTAGTGCTGTAATACATTGTCCATCCTCTCTGACCCATGAGTCTTGTGCCTTCTACCAGCATCCAAGAAACCCCAGCAGGCTGACTGGTAGCTTGCAAGTAGGGTACCATCTTGGACCTTTCACCATTCTTGACAGCTTCTAACTCTGTCAGTTCCACCTCCCACACGTTTCTGACATCTGTCCACTTCAGCCCCCATCCTGGCTGCCATCATCTCGTGCTTGGAGGGCTTATTGTTGTGGGTTCCTATCAGATCTCCCCCTTTCCCCCCAAAAGCCCTTCTCTGCCCTAGTGTAGCCTCCTCATGCAGCTGGAGGGACCGTTGTAAAGCCCCCATTGATGTCCAGTGCCTTGCTGCCTTGGCTCTTCTATGGCTCCTATCACTTGATAGTATATTCTATGACCCATGTGGTCCTTGCCGACCTCACCATCTACCATGTGCTCCTCGCCACCTCCTACTTTATGCTCTAGTAATACTGAATTGTTGGAATCATGCTGTTCCCTCTGCCCGGACCATCCTTCATACTTTCTTCTCTGGAAAACTCCTACCCATCCTTCAAAACTTAGCTCAAGGTGGCCTTTCTGAAGCCTCAGCGACCCCTCAGGGACATAGTGTTGGAGACGTAGAAGGGGATAGGGGAGGGGCACGGGCAGAGGACAGAGTGGAGGGACTTTGCACGCTCTACCCTCTGGACCCCTGCTGTTGCCCCGTGGGGAGGAAACAAATAGGTGAACAGGACTTGCCCTGGGCAAAGGCTGTCTTTGGCCTTCCAGGGACTCATTATGGCAGGTTGCCATGTACAGCTGGGCGGGTCGTATCCTGCACAAGGGTCCTGGCCGAGGAGGGTAGTGAGACTGAAATCGCACTGTGTGCCAGGGCAGAGGGTCCCTCTGCTCACGGTGCCCTGCACTCACAGGACCCTGCCACCAGAGGGCGTCTTTAAAAAATTTCTAAAAGGTATGAGAGCCTCATCTTGCAGCATCTTGGGGCATCTGCTGGGACCCAGTCAGGAAAACAATGCAGGAAACGCTGTGATCAAGGTTCTGGATTCTCCCAGGTTTCTAAGCCTTTGACTCTGATCCATGTCTCCAGAAACCTCTCTGAGATGCTCCAGGCAGCCTGTGGCCCTGAGGGGTTTCACTCAGCCAAGTGCCCCCTTTCCCTCTGAGAATGCCTCTCTCCAGAATCCTCTGAGGCCTTTTGTGGGCACACTTTCTCTCTCCTGCCCTCCTCTAACTGAATCTCAGAACCCACTGATACATCACCAACGTCGTAGAATAAAGGTCACAGCCGCACTTCTCTGCTTCTGTGACTGGGGACCAACCTTTGGCAAAATGCAAGAAGGATGGATGGGGGGAGGGTTAGGTAGAAGATTTCAGATGTGGGTGGCTGGGGCTTCCATCTGCCTCCAAACACTTTGTCACCTGAGGCCCTGGGGGTGAAGATTTCTATATCCCAGGCCTTTGCTCCTTCGGGATTTGGAAGGACGTGGGAAAGCACAGCGTCCTTACGCTGCCTTGTCCGCCCGTGCTGGGTGGACGGGAGGTTCGTGGAGTTGATGTCCCCGGGAGCAGTCGCCAATTAGGAAGTCAACAGGATGTGGAAGACACATACCCCAGTTTCCGTTCAGCAATGGGACGGGAGGCAGGTGAAGGAGAGACTTTTGCGGCAGCTGGGTCCCCATGGTAACTTGGCCCGCCCCCTGCAGTGCCTGTGAGGTCACCCTGCCTCTCCCACCTGGAGGAGGGGTAGGAGGGACAGACATGGAGGCCTTCCCTCCGGTCGGATCCAGCTTCTTGGGGACTCTGCTGGTGGTGAAGCTCTCCGCACTGGTGAGTGGGGTTTGGGGGGCAGGGGGCGGGGACCACCTCAGAGCTGCTGGACTCTGCAGGTGAAACAAGGTGGCTGCCTCCCTCCCGGAGTAATCCGACTGTTCTCAGAAGCCCCACCCACAAGCCACAGTGCTGGAATTTTCTCTATAGAGGGTCACTCCTGTGGGTTAAGCATTACCCTTCCCATCTGTCTTTTTCAAACACGCAAATGCTGACCATTGGGGTCACGTCTCCAAATCACAACCCCTCAGTGAGCTGAGTTATCAGAAAAGGGTCCCCTGGGTCTGCTCCTGTGGCAGAGAAAGGGGAGATTACACAGGGCAGTAGAGAGACAGACATGGCTGGATCGGAATCTCAGCTACTCTACCCTTCAGCTGTGTGACTTGGGGCAAATTGCTCCACCTCTTTGAGCCTCTATTTCCTCTCCTGTAGCTTATCTTATAGGATCATGCGGGATATAACAGGTTTCTCTCCTTCCTGGTTTCTACCTCACGAGCTGAGGGGAGGAGGTGCAGCTCCTGTTTCCTGTTTCCATCTTAATTCCTCTCCTAGCTGGACCCCTGGAGCTCCTTCCTTTCTCAGCATTGCTCCACCCCCTTGGCTCTGCTGATCCCGCCCACAGTGGGGCACACAGCCAACCCCGGGTGACTGCCTTCCACACTGTCCCCTAGGGCTCCAGGTGGTCCTCTGGACCAGAGCATGTGGGATCCGGATTGGTGGGTTGGCGGTGCTTCGGGACCAGAGGCTTTAGGGCTCTGATGAGGGGCTGTTCAGCTCCAGGACTCAAGTGAGTCTCATTTCCAGCCTCCTTCCCCATCCAGGCCCACTCTTTCCCCCAGTGGATGGGAGGCATCACATCTACCTTGTCACCCAGGACAGGAATCTGGATATCTTCTTGGGTTCCCCCCCTCACCCCTCACAGTAGGTCAGTCATTAATTCTGTCACTGTCCCTGTGCCTCACATCTGTCTACCCCTAATGGCACTGCCTTTGTCCCCAGCTGCCCTCATGACACCAAGAGGCAACTGATAAGAAGGAATCCCAGGTGCTTGGGAGAAGGAAATACCCTGGGTTCAAATCCTGCAGGATTAGATGGCTGAGGGCGATTGTCATTCCTTATATAATAATGATGATGGTGATGATGATGATGATGATGATGATAACAAATAATAAATGATGGTGATGATGATGATGATGATAACAATAATAAATCAACCTCCTTCAGTCTGGAGGTTTGTAAATAACCATTTAAACCCAAAGGAAAGGGAATTCCTCGGTGGTCCAGTTGTTAGGACACAGCGCTTTCACTGCCATCAGCCTGGGTGATCCCTGGTCAGGGAACTGAGATCCCGCAAGCCGCCTAGTGCTACAAAAACAAAATGCAAAACACAAAACAAACAAACAAACAAAAACAACCCAAAGGAAAGAAAATCAAATATAATATGAAACACCTCCAAAGTTCCCTCCTGAGAATGGAGTCCTTCCAAGTGACAGATAAAGATCATTCTCGGGAGCGGGGGGTGGAATTGAGGGGGGAGGGCCCGGCCCAGGGAGACTTGGCATCCCCACCCCCACAATAAAACTTGGGACAGGGAGGGCTCCCGCCCCAGGTGAGTGGCAACGGGTGATGACTGTCTCCTCCTCCTGCAGCTGGCCCAGAACCAGGCCCACCTCTGCAATTTCCTGCCCCTCCAGACCACCCTCTTTAACCACTGGCTGTCAGGGCTGACCCAGGAGGCCCAGGGGTCCCACCCACCCGCCAAGATCTCAGCCTGCTCCATGGGCCAGGTTCTACAGGCTGGGCTGACACTGATAGAAGTCCCTGTGTGGCTGGTGAAGCGGGTGCCGAGGCTGGTGTAGGCAGGCATGCTGGGCTGTGCCCGGGCCTTGGGTCTGGCCCCGAAGCGGCTGAGTGCCTGGGAGCAGCTGGGCCTCTCTGCGGCCACCTGGACAGACCTGCTCTTGTCATGTCTGCACAGCCTGTTACTGGCTGCCGGGCTGCTGCTACTGCTGACCTGGAGACTGTGCCAGAAAGCCCACTGCTGCAGCCTGGGCCGGCTGCCCAGGAAGGTGGGTGGGGTGGGTGTGGGACAGGCTGGGGAGGGCAGGCCTGGGGCACTAGGCCTGGGCCGAGGGGTGGGGGGTGTGGAGGCTGGCAGCAGGTAGTACAGCGTGTGAGCTCCTGGCCATCACCTGCCCATCCACCTGCCCCCACCAGGCTCTGCTGGAGAACCGCGTGGTGCTGGGGACACTGGCGCTGCTGAAGCGTCTGCACTGGGGTGTGGAGAGCATGGCAGCACTCACCTCCTGGCACCTGGCCTACCTTGTCACCTGGACCACCTGCCTCGCCTCCCACCTGCTGCAGGCTGCCTTTGAGCACACAGCCCAGCTGGCCCAGGCCCAGGAGACTGAGCCCCAGAAGGCCTCGGGGCTCTTGTGTGAGTCCCCTCTCCCTGAGCCCCCAACCCCCGAGGCTGGGCCGGTTCTGCCAGAGTCTGGAGCTCCTGTAGAATAAATGTGTCCCCATCTGCCTCTCCTGTCCGAGCTGGCCTAGGGCCTCACTCTCTGTCCCTCTTCCGTACTGGGCTGGGGTGTGTGTGTGTGTGTGTGTGTGTGTGTGCGTGCGTGCACTCGGGTGTGTGTGCGTGCGTGCACTCAGCTGTGTGTGTGCACTCGGGTGTGTGTGCACGCACACGCGTGTGCACTCGGGTGTGTTGCGTGCCCTCGGATGTGTGTGTGTGTGCACTCGGGTGTGTGTGCGTGTGTGTGCACTCGGGTGTGTGTGTGAGTGTGTGTGCACTCGGGTGTGTGTGCGGGTGCATGCGTGTCCTAGGGCCACCTCTGGGAAGGAAATTACCTCCTGTGAGCACCTGATATGTGCCAGGTAACCCTTGCAGACACTTTCCACACGTAATTTTGTTTAAACCACTTACCAGCACAGGCATCCAGATGAGAAAATTGACTCAGAAGGTTGAACCTTCCCAAGGTCCCAGCGTAAGTCAGGGGAAGAGCCAGCAATGGACCCTAGGTTTTTTTTTGTTTCCTAGAACCTGTAACTTTATCGAGGTCCATGTCCCTGCTTCTCAAGACTTGGTGCCCAAGGCTTTAGGGATGATGGGTAGAGACTCTGGCCTCTGGGGGGTGCCAGGGCCTCACATTTCAGAGACTTAGAAAATTCCTTTGAGGAGTAGTTACTCCTGGGCCAGTCTGCAACTAACCCATGCATCCACTCACCTACTTGGTACTCATTTTCCCATCCATCCATCCATCCATCCATCCCCCCACCCACCCATCCATCCATCCATCCATCCATCCATCCATCCACCCACTCACCCATCCATCCATCCATCCATCTATCCATCCACACACCTACCCATCCATCCACCCACTCACCCACAAATCCATCCATGGATCCATCTCCTCCAGGGAGGGGGAAACACCCGATATCTCAGTACTCAGCCCTAGCTGCTCAGGTGCCACTGAAGGGGTGCTGATGTAGCCAATGCAAGCTCAGGCTGCAGTGGGTCAGATCCCCCTGACGGCACTCTTAGGTGAGTGATTCTGTGAGAGGAGGAGAGGGACGGTTTCTTGGGAGATAAGTGATCACCGCTTACTCATTCCCAAGCCTGATGGTGGTGTGAGTGCGGGAAGACATTCTAGAGAGCTCTGCCCTGCTTTCTCCTTCTCCATTCTGGCTCCCAGGGAAGTTAGGGCTGGATTCCTGCCCTGCCTCTCATGTAAACCTGCAGATGGCCCAGGGTGGGTGTGGGGTGAACTTCCAGGCCCTTCTGAGTCTGAGGGGGCAGGCCTGGCCCTGTGGGGAAACTCTGAAGGGCTCCCAGCTGGCCGACCAGGCAGAACACCTGCTGGGGAAGGCCCTGCAAGGTCCTGGTGAAGGGGTCAACACAACTTGGATTCCAGAACCCACACACAGCACGCAGGGAAAGCCGAGGGCCGAAGCATGTGACATTGGCCCACTGCTGAAG
>RJWK010017885.1:13201-27677 GCA_004363435.1 Platanista minor | reverse complement strand
AAGCCCTACTGTAGGTCTTTGTTGGTTATTTATTTTGTACATAGTAGTGTGTGTGTCTTAATCCCAAACCCCTAATTTAGCCCTCTCCCCAGTGTTTCCCCTTTGGTAACCATATGTTTTTTTTTAAAATCTGTGAGTCTGTTTCTGTTTTGTAAATAAGTTCATTTGTCTCATTTTTTTTAGATTCCGCATGTAAATGGTATCACATGGTATTTGTCTTTCTCTGTCTGACTTAAACTTCACTTAGTATAATCTCCAGTTGCATCCATGTTACTGTGTAAAATGGCATCATTTCATTCTTTTTTCTGGCTGAGTAATATTCCACTGTATATATGTACCACATCTTCTTTATCCACTCCTCTGTCGATGGACATTTAGGTGGCTCCATGTCCTAGCTACTGTAAATAGTGTATTATATTACAAATACAGTACTATCTTAGTTACTGAGTGCTTCAAAGTTCTGGAGCTGGAGGATCCATGTCTCGGATAATCCACTCCCTTCATGGCTGTTGGCAGGAGGCCTCAGTTCTTCCCATGGGGCTACATGGGCTGCTTGAGAATCTTCATAACATGGTGGGTGACTGGTTCCTGCCGGAATGAACAGTCCAGGAACAAGACAGAGCCAGGATGTCTTTTATGTTCTGTCTTGGGAAGTCACACATCATCATCTCATTGCTTTCCCAGGGGTCAGCCCCACTTAATGTGGAAGAGGATGATACAACGGTGGGGATACCAAGAGGCAGGGATTATTGAAGGCCGTTTAGGAGGATGGGTACAACGTCAATAACGAACTTTCATGTGCGTGTGTTGCAGTCATCAAACATTTTTGTGGGTCACTACTTCATTCTACAATTTCCAAGATTACAAATGTATCCTTGACTACAGGAGTAACTTCTAGATTGGAAATTGTCTAGAAGTGTCTAGAAAAACACTAACCTAAAGCTTTGTACGTAGAATCAGAGCCATAAAAATGGAACCAATTACTCGCATTCAGATACTCTAGACAAGTCATTTGAATAAACGGCTATAACAAATGTTCTCCCCAGTCCCACATGTTTATATTTATTTATATACCTTCTCATCTTGTTTCTTACAGGACGGCAGAAAATCTGTAGGTACTCATCATCATGGGTCCTGTTTTCAGCTCACCTCTTGAGTTTGAGACCTTAGGTAAATTGCAGATTCAATTACAGTTTTAATAACCTCATCTTTGCCACTCAAAGTGTGGTCCAAGGACCAGCAACATCATCACCATCTTGGAATTTATTAGAATTTCAAGTTGGTGAGCCTCACTTTGGACGCACTAAATTAGAATCTGTGCTTTTAACAAGATGAGAGGTGATTTGCTTAGGGATTGTTTATCTAGGAACTACTTCCCAGGCTGAAAGCTGTTATGTCACATTTTGTACGTCTCTAAAGAAAAACACCTATCGGGACTCTGTCAGAAGTCTCAGAACACTGCTGACTGAGTGGCATCACTATGACCTCACCTGCTGGACAGCTTCTCTTTGCTTTGCCCAGGGAAAAAACAAAGACTCATTGCCATTTCTCTCTGTAAAATCTAAGTATGCAGATCAACAGAGTTGACTGAGGGGAATATATCTTTTCATTTTTGTTTTGTTTTCTCCTAATGTACTGAATACAAAGTGCATTAGGCTCATAATTAATGTGAGGGTGAAAAATCTTACTACAAAAGTACAAAAGTACTCAAGATAAAATCGCAATTCTCATCGGATAGTATAGGTTTCCCAACTCCCACCATGACTGTGGGCAAACCATCACCTCATTCTTAGTCTCACTTGTCTCATGAGTAGAATATGGGTCAAAAGAGTAACTCATCAAGTTTTTATTTTTACATTTTTTTGCACTTTTACCGTCAGCAACATGTATGGATTTTAAGTGCATGGCACGATGAGTTTTAACAAACATATACCCCTGTGTAACCCCCAACCAATCAAAATATGGAACACGTCCAACACCCAGAAAATTCCCTAGGGCCCCTTTTAGTCAATCCTACCCTCTGGAAGGGATGGATAGAGAGGAGTTTTCTAGATAATACTCCAGAAATTAGAGCTGCAGGGGACTTCAGTTTAGCAATGAAAGGGCTGAAGTTTACCTGTGGTTTTGCACTAGTGAGTGCAGAGCTGAAAGCACAATGCATCTCACAGTCCTCTACTCTGTAAGCTGAGAAATGGTGCACATGAGGACAGACATGTGACTTCCATCATCATAAATTAGCTTTGCCTATTGCTAAACTTCACATAGATGGAGTCATTCTGTTTGCACCTATAGACTCTGGCTCCCTTTACTCAACATAATGGTTCTGATATTTGTGCCTGTTGTTGCATGTGTAAGTAGACTTCACAGGGTTGTGTTGAAACTGAAATGAGATATATGTAAAAGCTGATGTATCACAAATACTTTCCGAATCTGAATAAACCATATGAGGGTATTTGGCGGCCCTACAATTTCCATCTCTCTCTCTCTCCCAGACACTGTAGGGTTAGAAGATAAAATGCCATCTCCCACTGGATGACCAAGGTCTAACTCTGCTGCCTTGACTCAGATTTGCCGAGATGGTCTTGAGATTACTGTTGACAGTAAAAAGGACTGAGTGCTCCTCCCACCGGAGCATGAGAACTGATGATAGGACAGGTTTTCCTTGGCCTGGGGAAGATGGCCAGCATTGACAATTACCAGATCTGATGAGAATCTTCCTGGAAAGCAATAAGCACCGGAAAAAATCTTCTCTGTTTGTCCAGTGTCACTATGGCAACATGTAATTATAACGGCCCTAAGTGAGAATGCCTTTCTCTACCCAAGAATACACTACTTCAAAACCAGTTTTTCTGAATAGGATTGCTCAGCATAAATTGACAGAAGAATAATGTCTCGGCCACAATAACGATGCAAGTTTCTGATGTGAGTCTCACCAACACTTTGACATTGAAATGAGGTTTTGTCTGTGAGATCACTAATGTGTGATCCAGCCATAAACAAAAATGAAAGTCCTGGCCAAGATTCCATGGCCAATGTGAAGCAGATAATTGAGGCAATTATTTGGCAAATTCAAGCCAAAATGCATACGAGAGTAACAACACTGCTCACCGCTAATGGTGCTCTCTGTAAGATAACCGCAGTTATGTGTCACTGGACCAACAACGCTTAAATGCTTCTTTTCCATGGGTCTTAATTTCAGTTCTTTATGAGAAAACTTACTTTCTGATATTTTTGAACATTGAGTCGCCACCCCCAATTCAATTTTAGTGATGATTTTAGGTATACAAAGATGCAAATACAGAGTCTTTATCATTTTTTTTTTTAAAGTTCCAATGGATTCTAAAGAAAATTGGCAAGATATTATCCTTGATGTTGAGGCCAAGGTAATGTATTCAAAGGAAAATATCTTTTGCTTGCGGCTCATTTTTGGTATAGTGAATGGCTAATTTGGAACCGGTGTTACTAAGGTGCAATGGACTAAACAGTATTATTGCAACAACAAGTTATAAAAACTGATTTCAGACTGGCAGAAGCCATGAAAAGTTTACAGGTTCCAGTACCGGTGGAATCTGATTACATGTTTTGATCCATGTCTCAACATGTCATCACGAATTTGTCTCTTTCCTCCGTGACGGCTTTGTTTCTTCCCCAGCTTTACTGAGATGTAATTGTCATATCACATTGTGTAAGTGTAAGGTATACAAGGTGATGATTTGATATATGTATATATTGCAAAATGATTACCACGATAAAATTAGCTAATACATCCATCACCTCACATAGTAACCATCTTCATGTGTGGGTGTGGTAAAAACTTTTAAGATTACCCCTCTTAGCAACTTGCAAGTATATCACACAGCATTATTCGTTGATGGCTTTATTTTCAGGTAGAATCTCTCCAAGTGGCAAAGACAGCAACAGCAAACCTAGCCTTGCTTTCTTTAACTTAGCTACCCCAGTGGAACATTAGAACCTATTTCCTGATGGTTCCAGCAAGAGTCTCAGAATAATCCAGGTGGCCCTATTATGTCACAAATTCACCCACAAGGAAAAGGAGGAGTTATTTATGTTTATCTGAAACACACTCAGTGAAACTTTACAAATTCAACTCAAAGAGGACTAAAACTTGGGCTCATTGGGTATAGTGGGGTACCGTTAATAAAACACATAATAATCTGACAAGCTTTATTTTATATGCCCAGAGCCCTGTGTTAAGTAAGTTGTTTAAGTTAAAAAAGAAATAGATGACAACTTTAACTCTTATCATCTGAGAGTTTATTACCGAGCAGGGAGGCAGGACTTAAATAAGAAATTAGAGAATATAAGACAATATGCAGTTCTATGCAACGCTGGAGAATTCAGATTAAAATAGATATGAGAATTTATTAAAGTTATTAATTAGTGTTGGTAAAGTATATTTGCTATATGGCCCAGCAATGCTACTCCTAGGTATTTACTCAAGAGGAAGTAAATCATATATTCACAGAAGACTGGAACAGAAATGCTTACAGCAGCTTTATTTGTGGAACAACAGATGAATGGATAAATAAATTGTGGTATATTCATACCTTGGAATTTTACTCTGTGATAAAAAGAGAATTGTCTACTGACATGGATGAATATCAAAAACATTATGTTTAGATAAAGAAACAAGGCACAAAACACAACATACTATATGACTCCATTTAAATGAAATACTGGATAAGGCAACTAATTTATGGTGACAGAAAACAGATCAGTGGTTACTTGAAGTTAAGAGTGAGGGATTGACTTCTAAGGGACATGAGGGAAACATCCAGAGTGATGAAAATCTTCTATATCTTAACTGGTTACACAGGTATAAACGTGTAAAAACTCACCAAACTGTACACTCAAAATGAGAGCATTTTAGCTTATTTAAATTACGCTTCAATAAGTTGATTAAAATATTTAAAAGGGATTCATTAGAGCAAAGGACCTATGTTAGTAGAGCAATCAAGAAGGTAGTACATTAAGATTTGATTATTGAAAATAGTTGTGAATTATAGAATGTGAAAGAGAGAGAGAAAGAGGTGGTTAAATTGCCTGACATGATGTGATAAAAAGAACCTGTGTGCTCGATCCAAACACACCTTCTCTTCCAGATGCTGTCTTTGCCACTAGCTGGCAGGAAGGTGATCCCACTTCCATCACCTGTAAAATTGACCACAACCCACTTTGAAATATTAAGTGATATTAAATGTAAAGGTTAAATGAAACTAAAAGGATCTGATGAAAAAGAAGAAAATCTAGTCAATGTATTAGAATAAGGACTATACTGCACAAGAAGTGATAGCAGGTGATAGAGGATGGATGGATGGATAGACAGGTAGATAGACAGACAGACAGATATAGAATGGAGATATAGTTAATTTTGGCAAGAAGTATTGTCAAGCATAAGGAGGCAATTCTGTGCACAGAAGTCCATGCTTTGTGGAAATTATTTGTTCAGAAAGACAAGGAAAAGGAGGCTACAGAATGATTTCAGTACTTTGGCTGCAAAACTAGTCACTGTCATAACAGGGGAATGTGAGGCAAAGATATTCACCAAGAGTAATTTATTCATTTCCCACTCCTGTCCCCACGATTCCTATTACAATAATGTCATAGTGAGATACATGAACAGTGACTAAAGGTCTAATGCAAACAGTGAGGTATCAGAGGGGTGGTCTTGAGATTGTAGATACAAGAAAGTCTACTGACCCTGCACTGTGGAGAAGTACCACCTGATCTGTACCAGCCCCAGATGACCTGGTCATTTAATGTAAAGACATGACCTGTATGTACAAATCATGTAATTCCTCATTACATGGACCAGCTGCCTCGGGACCCCCAGTAAGCTAGTTAGAAAGGAAGACCCTCAGGCTCCACCCACCAACTGCTGAATCAGGATTTGCATTTTAACAAGATCTGAAGGTAATTCCTGACTGCACCAAAGTCTGAGACCAAAACATCCTGACCCATTGATTCATGAAAGGAAACCCAGTACTGGAAGCAAGTAGAGTTTATTCTCCTGCTGTGGAGACTAGTTCTTAGGCCTGAATTACTGACTCAGAAACTCTTCTAGGCTTTGGTTACCATCAAGAGCCCACTGAAAGGGGTAAAAAGAGTCGAAAGCCATAATGGGGGCAGTGGCCGTCAAGAAGGCAAAAGAGGGCTTCCCTGGTGGCTAGGTGGTTGAGAGTCCGCCTGCCGACGCGGGGGACGCGGGTTCGTGCCCAGGTCCGGGAAGATCACACGTGCCGCGGAGCGGCTGGGCCCGTGAGCCATGGCCGCTGAGCCTGCGCGTCCGGAGCCTGTGCTCCGCAACCGGAGAGGCCACGACAGTGAGAGGCCCGCGTTCCGCAAAAAAAAAAAAAAAAAAAAAAAAGGCAAAAGAACAACGTTTGCCAAGATGCTCAGCTCAGTAGTGTTTATAGATACGTACTGGAGCAACATTGAGATGCTACTTCTCACCATTGGACTGACAACATTTAAAAGGATGATATCAGATGTTGGTAAAGCTCTGGGAAAACTACAACTATTTACATTTACTCTGCTGGTGAGGATGAAGAGCCTTCACTCACTCATTCATTTTGAGGAGCATTTCAGCGTTAGCCAATCATAATCTAATGATTAACAAGCAACTGCATGCCTCAACAGCTACCCAGAGAAAACCTTGCACAAGTGCCCAAGGAAGGTTACATAAAGTTTGTTGCATGAGGTTACTACAGCACTGTTAGCAACAAGGAAATATGAGGACAACCTAAGTGACATCCAAAAGAAGCCTAGTGAAAACAAAATATGGTATTTCTATACTGTGGAATATAAAAAAAAAAATCCAACTGTTAGAAAGATTGGGTAGTTCTAAGTAGATTCACATGAGGAGATTTCTAGGACATATCAGCAAGTTAACAAATTAAGTTGGAGAATAATGCATAAGCTATGATACCATATCTTTTTTTTTTTTAAGAAGACACATTTTTTTCAATTGTGTATTTCTATAGGAGCAATTATGTACTTTGTACACACAGATAGGGCACAAGACACAGGCAAATAACCAGAAGTATATATCCAAAAACTTTTACAGCTGTTATCTCTGGAGAGGAAGCTGGACCAGCAGATGATAGTACGGGGGAATGTTGATAGTGCGTGTGTGTGTAGTATTTGAGATTTGTTAGCAAAAATAATAAATAAAATAACCTAAAGGAGAAATGTTTATACAAACCTAACGTGTTACTTAGTATTTTTTACTGAAGCTTCTGTAGAAAATCATGTTTTTCCCTGAAACTGACCTGTATACTCAATGTGAAAAACACAGTCTGCAGAATCATCATCATTTTATGGGATGTTGTCTGGGTTTTCTAACGGGGAAGATGCTTTAACACCTTTACACATAAAAATAAAAAATTTTTGAAAAATGTTTCACTGTACAACCTTGGCACTTGCTGTGTGCCTTACTCTAAGTTATTGGTTACTTTCTTCCAAAAAAGACTATTAACACTTTGAATAGGTACAAGACTAACTTTTCTCAGAAATTTTAACATTTCCCCCCAAATTTAACAGAGGTGTAAGCTGCCACACAACGATATCTTGTTAAGTACGTTTCTACTCATAGCTGCCAGCATTACATCTACCTCCTGCCTGTGCCTGGGCCCACACGTTCTACCTTCCCTCCTGCTTTTGCACACATAACCTTGTTTAATTCCTACTGCAACTCTGTGATGTGCCTATTATTTTCCCCATTGCTAAGTGAGAAATGGAGACTCAGCAGGTTAGTAACTTGTCCCAAACCAGGTTTTGTATACCAAACTTCCTAAACAGTCTTCCAAATGGCTGTGCCCAATCTACACTCCCACCAGCAGTTTATGAGTTTCACTTGGTCCACATCTTCGCCAAAATTCTGGTTTATTTTATTTTATTTTTTGCTTTTTTTTGTTTTGTGGGACGCGGGCCTCTCGCTGTTGTGGCCTCTCCCGTGGCGGAGCACAGGCTCCGGACACGCAGGCTCGGCGGCCACGGCTCACGGGCCCAGCCGCTCCGCGGCACGTGGGATCTTCCCGGACCGGGGCACGAACCCGCGTCCCCCGCATCGGCGGGCGGACTCCCAACCGCTGCGCCACCAGGGAAGCCCTATTTTTTAAATTTTTATTTTCTTTTACTTTTTGAAGTATTTTTCAAGGAATATTTTTGTTCGTTTTTTAAAATTTTTATTGGAGTATAATCGATTTGCAATGTTGTGTTAGTTTCACGTGTACAAGCACAGTGACTCAGTTATACATCTACATCTATCCACTCTTTTATAGATTCTATTCCCATATAGGTCATTACAGAGTACTGGGTAGAGTCCGCTGTGCTGTACAGTAAGTCCTTATTAGTTATCTATTTTATATATAGTAGTGTGTATATGTCAATCCCAGTCTCCCAATTGATTCCCGCCCATCCCCTTCCCCCCACCTCCATAACCATAAGTTTGTTTTCTACATCTGTGACTCTACTTCTGTTTTGTTCATAAGTTCATGTGTATCGTTTTTTTAGGTTTCACATATAAGCAACATCATACGGTATCTGTCTTTCTCTGTCTGACTTACTTCACTCAGTATTAAATTTTTAAATGTTACTGTGGGTGTAGAGTGGCTTCACCTTGTGGTTTTAATTTTCGTGTCTCCAGCACCTTATGAAATCGAGCACCTTTTCATGTTTATTGGCCATTGGATATGATCTCTTGTTAATTGCCTATTCAAGTAATCGGCCCATTTTTCTAGCCTTGTAACAGGTTATTTTATCTGGGAAAGACCTAGGACTCAGATCCTCCAACAGGTACCCGTTGGCAACATTCCTTTCCTGATTCATCATCTGCTTCCACTAATGTACAAGGTGTCCAAAACCTTCTACAGGAAGACTTGAGTTCTGCCTACTGACAGGACTCAGACATTCAAACATCCGATAGACAGAGGTGGCCACATGGGAGGACAAATTACAGAAAGGGACAATGAGACTTCAGGATAAAAATCGCCCTAAAATATCTGGCACAATGGGAAAGAATCATGAACAGAGATTAAGAATCCAGGAAGAGGGTGGACTTGTGGTACAGTGGCATCTGATGCCTGAACTCACCCCAACTGTGGAGGAAAGTGTGCCCTGGTGAGAAGGGCTTCATCTGGGAAATAAAGAAATTGATTGACTATTATAGTACTTTTCAGGTAAAGCAACTTAACGGTGAAGAGTTTTTCCATCCTAAAGCAAACAAGCCACAGAGGACTAGCGTTGTCCTCTTTAATCACACTATCTTGCCTATCAAGTGTCTCCAGCTTTAAACCACAATGAAAATACTGCAATTGCCCTCCAAATTTCATTTTGAAAATTTTCAAATATTAAGAAAAGTTGAAGGAATTTGATATTAAACACCCATATGCCCACTGCCTAGAGTCTGCAATTAATATTTTACACTATTTGCTTTAGCACATGGCTATCCATCCATTAATACATCTTACTTTTTGAGGCATTTCAGAGTAAGTTGATGACATCAGTACATGCCCCCCAAATACCTGAGTATGCACATCATTAACCAGAGGGCCAGTATTGCAATTTTACCAATACGAGGCAAGAGAAATTTCCAGTTCCCCAGCACATAGAGGGGATTAGTGGTTAAGATTTTTTTAAATGAGAAAGCTATCTCCCATGACATTAGAGGAAAGTACCCCCCCCCCCAAAATAAAATAGCCATGGATTGCATTTTGTTTGCTAGAAATTTTGTTGATTTTAATTGGGATTTGGGGGGGGGCAGGAAATAGCTCTTTTTCCCCCTGATATTCCTATATAATTATATCAACCCTCTCATTTTGTATATAAAATTCTGTCAATCCAGAAGTATAGGGACAAGTAGTTTTGAGAAACTTAAAGAACACTTGTTTGCCCCTTGAAGAGGCCAAAATATAGCTAGTGATGCTTCTTTCAGGTTTTTTTTTTTATTTAATGTCCCAACTGTTTGCAAACAGCCATTATTTAGCCTCTCAAAGCTTGTTCCTTGTATGGCTATTATAAGGCATTTACGCTTAAGTCATAAACTTTCATGAAGCTTCTTTTTTTGCACTCTCATCTGCATTGCTTTATTCTGGGTATGGCTGAAAAAAGTCCTTTAAAGACATTACCAAAGCCTGAGGAAAATGTTTATTAGTACTCAAGGGTACCAGTATTACACTAGTCATTTCATTTTCAGTTTGAGTATTTTAAGCTAATTTGTGCAGAACTATTTTTTGTTTGCCCTAAAGAGTTTTCCTAATTAATCTGGGGAAAGAGGCACGTCCATTGACACAATTCAGTGTTACAGGAAAAGTTGATGGCACTTTGAAACTCACAAATGCTAAGAAAGATGAGCTGAAGCAAAAGTAAGTAATTAGGGCTCAAAACGAGGCTCCCTCATCTCAACCTTAGCCTCAACTAGAAATGCAGACACATGGTTGCTGAAATAAGCTACCTTTAAACCAAGGGTCTACGTCTCATCGTTTTGGACATTAGGTAATTTTCCTTATCTTATTTTTATACAAAGGTATAATAGTGCATAACACAGAGTTTCAAGTACTTGGCTTCCAAATGTTCTCAAATAAAAGAATGAACCTATTTCTACTGGAAACCAGAAACCAATCATTTGGTAGAAAGGAAATTATTCAACCTGTCTGATGGTGGCTTCATGGGATGCTGGAAGAAGTCTCAAGTCTCTAGAGGCCATGTGAAGCTAAAAACAAAGGCAATTAAGCTGGATCTAGACCGATTTTATGGCTAAATTTCCAATTCCAAAAGGTGAGGCCCAAGAAGAGAGCCGTGTCTATTGTGTTCTGTTTGATTTTCATTTGTCTGACGGAGAATAACTTTGACAAGCCTCAGAATGGAATTCCCTCTCACCTAGAAATCAAAGAAAATTTATATCAGGGAATAAACTCTGGTCCAGCAATCATTAAGTGGCGGGGTGACCTTTGGAAAGACAGTTCATCTTTCTGGGCACTAGTTTCGGCTTCTGAAAAATTAAGCTTCTGAACTCTAAAACTGCTATCATCCCTTCCAGCCCTGATTTTCTACAATAACACTTAACAATACCTTTAAGCTCAAATAATTTACATTTTAGTGCTGAACCTGTAAGAGACCAATTCGTAGCATTATACCTAATAAAACCAAGACAAAAAAGTGGCAGTCTGGTGAGCAATCATAACGATAAATATTTTAAATTCCAATCAGGCTGCACAATTTACAAAGAGCTTTGATGCTTATTATTTCAGTGTCATTTCTTAGTTTCCTAAGACTATATGACTTGCAAGAAATAGGTCCCAACCAATCATTTGATTCAAGAAACACTGTATTAGACTCACAGATATAGAGAACAGACTTGTGGTTGCCAAGGGGGCGTGGGGTTGGGGGAAGGAAGTATTGGGAGTTTAGGATTAGCAGAGGCAAACTACTATATAGACAATGGATACATAACAAGGTCCTACTGTACAGCACAGGGAACTATATTCAGGATCCTATGATAAACCATAATGGAAAAGAATATGAAAAAGACTGTATATATATGTATAACTGAGCCTCTCTGCCATACAGAAGAAATTGACACAACATTGTATTTCAACTATACTCCAAACATTCTTTTTAATTTATTTATTTATTTATTTATTTATTTATTTGCGGTCCGCGGGCCTCTCACTGCTGTGGCCTCTTCCGTTGCGGAGCACAGGCTCCGGATGCGCAGGCTCAGCGGCCATAGCTCACGGGCCCAGCCGCTCCGCGGCATGTGGGATCCTCCCGGACCGGGGCACGAACCTGCGTCCCCTGCATCGGCAGGCGGACTCTCAACCACTGCGCCACCAGGAAAGCCCTCTTTTTAATTTAAATAATAATAATAAAAAAAAAAGAAACACTGTATTATCCATGAAAATTTGCTACCTTTGAGATCATTTCGAAGGAAGAGTGCATAGCATTGGCTGTCAATGTCCAACTTTGACATTAAACTGAGCTTTTGAAAAATACTAGTATCTCATCCTTTCCCTCCTGACAACATGGTAGTGACACACAGGAGGGCAGATCTTGAATTTTAATGACATATTTTTCTGGAATGCTCATCTTCTCTCCCTTTTCTTGGACTGTGAGGGAAAGCCAAAGGGTATGATGGGCAGAGGGAAAATGGCCTCTAGAACTCGTACAGTTCTTTTCAGCGAGTGTGGTTTGCATAGTACATAGACTCTCCACGTGGAGAGAATAATAATCCACCTCAAAAGGACTGAAGACGTCTGTGTGTATGAACGTGTGTGTACTTTAGAGCTTGCATATATTTGGTCCTTACTATGCATTGGTTTTCTACCCTCTTCCTAAGAAACATCATGAAATTTCAGCATTTAAAGATGCCAAAAGTCCCTTAGAGGAAGCAAAGCGTAAACCTGCATCTAAACCCTGGCCTACCCACACTATCTGCACGATCTTGGGGAAGTGATTGAAGCTCTCTAAGCCTCAGTTCCCTCACTTGTGTAAAAACATATGTGTGTGTCTGCACCATCTACCAAAAAGATCTACTATAAAAATTATAGTCTGTCTACTAGAATGCTTATTTTTATAAAGTGAATTATCTTATATGATTATTACATAGAGGAATTACACCAGTGTAATTCAGAAATCAGGTTGTTTTACACACATTTTTCTCACCACGTGATGTTTTGCACCAGGTAACTATAGCTAAAATGCTAAGCACACCAACACAGCTGCACACAGCAAGACTCAGGGGAATTTTATGGTGGTTTACATGACACTCATTTATCCCCAAATTCTGCCTCTTGGCCCAGTTTTTCTATGTGCTCTGCTTTGATGATGTTTATTGAACAATTTGCCCTGATCTTTGACCCCAACCCAGCAGCTGAACTTCTTCTTTATAGTCCATCAAACTAACTTTACCTCTTTTAAAAAAATGAAGCTTATGTTATTTTAACGAGCTGGTATCTTTCATTAGGATTCTTAGTGCTTGCATTACAAAGCTGAATAGGTTTTAAGTGGTCTTCCCCAAATTTATTTTCCCATCATGTTGTTATTTTTGGAGCACAATATTATGTGCTCCAAAATGTATAAGTTTTTTTTTTGTTGTTTTTGCACAATCATATTATCAAGGAGCACCTGAGTCAAATAGCACGTACTCAGCGCAGCACTGAGCATATGGACCTTACATATCCGACTCCCTACTTTTTCCATATGTCAGCATTTCCCTTCAAGAGGCAGAAGAATGAATAAAATAAAACTTAGGGTCTTTTAGAGATTTGGGGGTGCTTTCTGAGTCTGTGAAAGGAAGCATAATTCATACCCACAAATTGGCTAAATTCACAAGCTATGAAATCAGTGCAAAATGCCCTGGGAATTATTCACGGCTCAATACAAAGGAACCACAAGGGTCAGACTAAAAGAAAAAAAAAAACAGACCCCAGGATCACAGTGCAGCTCATGCATTCTCTTCTGTCTACTCTGTACCTCTTCCAACTAACAGAGTCCGCCAGGCTCCTAGGGTTTTTCATGCCATGTTAGTGGTTTTATTGAAACCTCCCCTGAAAATTGAACTGATTAATAGGCACCTGTGCTTTTGTGAAGCTCTGATGGGAGCTTCTTTCTCAACACTCTTTCTGAAATCACACACATCATGCTGCAAGTGACAGAGGCTGGCTGACAGAGGAATCGAAGCAGTGATTAATAGAGGTCATTACACTCCAACCTGTGCCTAGAATGGTGGGAACCCAAGTTAAATCTTTGGATTTGGCCTCTAACTGAGCTCTTACTTAATCACTGCTTTTCCATTGAAAACCACCCTCGACGGCTTCCCTGGTGGCGCAGTGGTTGAGAGTCTGCCTGCCGATGCAGGGGACGCCGGTTCGTGCCCCGGTCCGGGAAGATCCCACATGCTGCAGAGCGGCTGGTTCCGTGAGCCGTGGCCACTAAGCCAGCGCGTCCGGAGCCTGTGCTCTGCAATGGGAGAGGCCACAACAGTGAGAGGCCCGCGTACCGAAAAAAAAAAAAAAAAAAAATCAAACCTGAGCTGGCAGTGAAAACCTTCCACCTCAAGCTGAACTCTTTTTTATATACGTTCATTTTATTTTTAGATTCCACATACAAGTGTTTACACACGGTATTTGTCTTTTTCTGTCTGACTTATTTCACTGAGCATCACATTCTCTAGGTTCATCCATGTTGTTGAAAATGGCCATACTTCCTCCTTTTTTATGGCTTTTACAGTTTCTAGTGTGTGTGTGTGTGTGTGTGTGTTTATGTGTATATATGCCACATCTTCCTGTTTTTTTTTTTTTTTGCGGTACGCGGTCCTTTCACTGTCGTGGCCTCTCCCGTTGCGGAGCACAGGCTCCAGATGCGCAGGCTCAGTGGCCATGGCTCACGGGTCTAGCCGCTCTGCGGCATGTGGGATCTTCCCGGACCGGGGCACGAACCCGCGTCCCCTGCATCG
>RJWK010017885.1:0-13101 GCA_004363435.1 Platanista minor | reverse complement strand
CGCCACCAGGGAAGCCCATGCCATGTCTTCTTTATCCATTCATCTATTGATGGACACTTAGGTTGCTTCCATGTCTTGGCTATTGTAAATAATGCTGTTATGAACATTGGGGTGCATGTATCTTTTCAAATTAGTTTTTGTTTTCTTCGGTTTAGCTTTTTGGGGAAACTCCATACTGTTTTCCACAGTGGTTTCACCAACTTACATTCCCACCAACAGTTGACAAGTGTTCCCTCTTCTCCACGTCCTTGTCAACATTTGTTATTTGTGGTCTTTTTGATGATGGCCATTCTGATGGGTGTGACGTGATAGCTCATCGTAGTTTTGATTTGCATTTCCCTGATGATTAATGATATTGAACATCTTTTCATGCACCTGTTGGCCTTCTGTATGTCTTCTTTGGAAAAATGTCTACTCAGAACTTCTATCCATTTTTTCATTGGGTTTTTTTTTTTTTTTTTTTTTTTTTTTTTTTTTTTTTGGGTTTTTTTTTTTTTTTTTTTTGATGTTGTGCTGTGTAAGGTGTTTATATATTTTGGATATTAACCCCTTATCAGTCATATCATTTGCAAATATTTTCTCCCATTCAGTAGGTTGTGTTTTTATTTTGTTGACGGTTTCCTTTGTTGTGTAAAAGCTTTTAAGTTTTATTAGGTGCCATTCGTTTATTTTTGCTTTTGTTTCTTTTGCCTTAGGAAACAGACTCACAAATATAGAGAACAAAATAGTGGTTACCAGTGGGGAGAGGGAAGCGGGGGACCAGAGAGGGGTACGGGATCAAGAGATACAAACTACTATGTATAAAATAGAAAAGCAACAAGGATATATTATACAGCACAGGGAAATGTAGCCATTATTTTGTGATAACTTTAAATGGAGTATAATCTACAAAAATACTGAATCATTATGTTGTATACCTGAAACTAAGGTAATATTGCAAATTAACTATACTTCAATTAAAAATAAACAACTGAACTGGTTTGCAGGGCAGAAATAGAGACACAGATGTAGAGAACAAACATATGAACACCAAGGGGGGAAAGTGGTGGTGGCGGGGGGATGGTGGTGATGGGATGAATTGGGAGATTGGGATTGACATGTATACACTAATATGTATAAAATGGACTAATAAGAACCTGCTGTATAAAAAAATAGATAAGACAAAATTCAAAAAATAAAAAAAGCAACAACTGAATTCTTGAGTCTTGGGGATTAAATTGCTGTCAAAGGAGAGGACCAGTTGGATGGTGTAATTCATTCACTGCCAGGAAAAACTGCTACATTTTCTGAATGTCATGCCATGCTTTCCTCAAGCAGTTACTCCTCTCTAGTCCATTTACCCTACTGAGGATGCAAAGGGACCTTTGGGCTTGTCAAAATCGCTCTCAAAATCACAACCACGGGCCACTTTTCATCAAAAGAACATAACTAGCACAAAGTTTTAAAAACAGTGGGTGCTCGGTAAATATGAACTAACTTTTACTTCCCCTACCATGGGTTGAAAAAGCATTAAAAAGTCTACTCTAGACAGAATGCTGGTTTCCCTCAAAACAGAAGGAAAGCGAAATTTAAAACACAGGTAATTGTCTATTTTAGCTCTTGTAGAATATAAAACCTCACATCTAATTTGGGTCTCTGCTGATTATATTAAAGCATGCTTTTCTCTGAACACTCCTCCAAGGTGTCAGGAACTGGACACTCTGAATTTTCAAAGAGTGACTATTTTTCTCTTTCTTTCTTTCTGCCTGTCCAAATAGTGCTATTCATTTTGTCAAGCAATTTTCTTCATAAATGTCCCTAAATTCCCATGCAACAAAGAAATGACAGTGAGTCAGGAGATTATGTCTGCCCACGGCAGAATAACGGTAGAATTATCAGTGACAAAAAGACCAGAATGAAAATTACGTAAGATCATGGCCCTAACACACAAGTGGGCTGGCTTCTAGGCAAACGTTCATACAGTCATTCAAAAAATATTTATCGTGGACTCATTCTGTGGTTGGCACTAGGGAAATAATAGTGAACAAAAAATAGATATGGCCCTCATTCTCATGGCAATTATTGTTTAGGAGGGAAGATCAAGCAGTAGCATTAATGGACATAAACTAAGACAAATGCCATGAAAGAAAAGGAATATAGTTCTATCAGAGCATATCATAAAGGCATCTGATTAAAGTCTTTATTAAAGAATACAGTCAAGGACATACGACACGGCAATTCCACTCCTGGGCATACACTCAAACAAAACTATAATTCAAAAAGATACTTACACCCCAATGTTCACTGCAGCACTATTCACAATAGCCAAAGACATGGAAACAACCTAAATGTCCACTGACAGATGAATGGATAAAGAAGATGTGGTACATATATACAGTGGAATACTACTCAGCCATAAAAAAGAATGAACTAATGCCATTTGCAGCAACGTGGATGGAACTAGAGCTTATCATACTAAGTGTAGTAAGTCAGACAGAGAAAGACAAATAGCATATGATATCACTTATATGTGGACTCTAAAATACGATACAAATCAACACATCTACGAAAGAAAAACAGACTCACAGACATAGAAAACAGACTTGTGGTTGCCAAGGGGGAGGGGAGGTAGGAGAGGGAAGGAGCAGGAGGTTGGGATTAGCACGCGCAAACTACTATACATAGAATGGATAAACCACAAGGTCCTACTGTATAGTGCAGGGAACTATATTCAATATCCTGTGGTAAGCCATAGTGGAAAAGAGTATGAGAAAGAATATATACATACATATATATGTATATATATACCCATACATATGGTTATATATATCTGAGTCACTTTGTTGTACAGCAGAAATTAACACAACCCTGTAAGTCAACTATACTTCAATAAAATTTTTTTTAAAAAAGAATAGAGGCAAGGAAATCATTTAAATGATTAACCGTGGTGTCCACCTTGAATGGTTGTTCCATTTTTCCCTCTCAACATATGGCTGGATTTAAAGTTTAAGGAATAATGTGAAGAAAGCCCCTCCACCTGCCCCTGCCAGGGTTTGATGGGTGGAATAACTGAATGAATGAAGTCCTACATTATGTCTGTCAGGATTCCCCTGAAGGGACTCAGCTCGCAGCTCACGGCAACCTTCCAGTTGCCTGCTGTTAACCCTGAGATCTCTCTGTAAGATGGGCCATGAGAGGTGATCCTTTACTGACCACACACCAGTATGACTTTAAACAGTCTCTCACTCATCTCTAGTCTACACTTAATCAGTAAGAATAGCTCCCAAATAAGGAAGTGCCAAGCATTTTTACCTGCATTATCTCATCACCATTTCACAGATGCAGAAATTGAGTCTCAAAAGATTAAGCAAACTTGTCTAAGGATACACAACTAGTAGGTGTCAGAGCAAGACTGATAATGAAGCCATTCTCCTCAGGAGTACAGTATCCTGTTTCCCTAACTAAATATTTCCAGATAAAGAGAAATGCATTGTATGCTCATACTCTTCTGATGCAATATTTGAATATGCTAAGTAGAGTCTTCCTCTTGGATCCAAAAGATCACTATTAAAATGATGATTACTTGATACAGTTGTTTCCCACCACCTGATACCAAGACTGCATTGGGATCACGTGGATTAAAGTTGAGGATACCGGGACTTTAAGCTTCTCTCGTCCCCCAGTTCCACCACCACCTCCTATCAAAATTCCGTTGCAGTAGCTTGAGGTAGAGTCCGATCACTTGCAGTTTTAATAACTTGTTAAGTTTTTTTTCTGCACGTTGAAGTTAAGCTTTCTTTGGCACACTGAAGTTACTTAGCAGGACTCAATTCTCGCCACACCAATCTAAAAGAGTACCGCATTCAGTTCATTTATTAGTAAAGATGAAGCTACCTTATTATGAAAACCACAAATGTGAGGATGTCGAACACAAACTAATTAAATTGACAGGGTACGGGAGTCCAGAGGTCAGTGCTTGAGGAGGATGCTTAAGTGTTTTTTTATGTGCGATGGCAAGGCACAACAAGCTTTGCCTCTGAATGATGTGACCTATTCATGCCCTGCCTGCTCCCAGCCATTTCTTCAAGAAGGCGAGATTTAATTCCCCACATCTGGTAAGCTGCTTCTGCCACTTGATGGAAACCCCTTAAAAGGAAGAGGATGGAAATGCCCTCTGAAGATGTGCACTATGATAATCACAGACAGCTAGGATTCCACTCTCAGGGCAAGATGTGAGAGCCTGACAGGCAGCAACGTTCTTAGCCACAGGCGTTCCTCCCGCTGTGCTCACATATATTTTCCAAGATGCATCCCGTCTCCAGTGTAGCCGCCAATGCTGAACCCCAAGACAGCTTCTTCGACAGCAAAAGCGCCTCCCTGGCTGTGGCTCGGGAGAAAGTTTCCTTTCTTCCCTGAACTTTGCCCCACCAAGCAACCCAGGCGACTTGGAATTTCTCCAGTTAATTCTTTTTTTGAAGGCATCTATGAAATGCTTTGCAAAATGGTTCATAAATGGTGTGAGAGTGTGAAAGCCTATGTGATTTCGCAGCCGCCGGTATAGAGGAGAGTGAATCCAGAGGTTGCAAGAGGAGAAGACACAAACTAAAGCAACCTTGCAGGGCAGATCTTAAATCTAAGGAGACCATGTGCAAACCTGGGCTTTTCACTGGACGCTTTGACAGGCTTTGGCATCATCACCACTAGTTTTCCTGCTGTTGCCCAAAGAGCTTGACCCCCGACCAGAGAATGATTGAGGATTGAGATTTGAGAGTCACCTCGATGGCTTCTCCCTGTCCCTGTATGAAATGGATAGTCCCTCCAAATGGTCGACAGGGTCCAAAGAGGTCAACGGGAGCACTGACGCATACAGACCTTGTCATTCACCTTGGACAGGCATGTGGTCCTGGGGACCTCTGGGTGGGGAGAGGGGTAGGGGAGCAGCCTCACATCGCTCTGACCAGCAGTGATGAGCTCTGTTTATACGCTTCTGTAGCAGATTTTCTGAGAAGAGCCCACGCTGCCAACTGCCTCACGGGTGAGTGTGCCCTTCTTCTGGTAAATGGAAGGGTCCTTTTTCATTTGAGTTTTTGCACTTTAAAAGAATTTATTACTCTTAAAATAGGTAACTAATAAGGACCTACTGCACAGCACCGGGAACTCTTCTCAGTACTCTGTAATGACCTATATGGGGAAAGAATCTTAAAAAAGAGTGGAGATATGTGTATATGTAACTAATTCACTTTGCTGTACACCTGAAACTAACACAACATTGTGAATCAAGTATACTCCAATAAAAATTAAAAAAAAAAAGAATTTATTACTCTTAAGAGCCAAAGGGTTTAGACCAGGACCTCCGTGCCAGTGTATTCAATCTAATCCAATTTAATAAAAATGTCTTGATTCCTTATGATGGCCAGATCCTGGAGACCTTCTGATTCTCAAAATACTGTGTGCCTCAGAATCACCCGGAAGGCTTGTTAAAACACAGAAGGCTGCGTCCCACCCCCAGACTTGCTGATTCAGTAGGTCTGGGATGAGACCCAGAAATGGTATTTTTAACAAGTTTCCAGGGAATGCAGATGCTGCTGGTATGGAAACCATAGTTTGAGAACCACTGCCATGGGTGGCTAAAACACAGCCCTCAGTTCAAAAGGTTTTAGTACAAGATACACTTAATCCAAACACAAGATAGTCTGTGTGCCTGGCATGTCATAGGTGTTCGACAGTTAGTTACTGAATGGATGAACAAATAAATGAATGAAAATATAGGATGGACAGAGCATGTGAGAGCATGGAGGGGGGCATTTATTTTGGTCACAGTGCACCATTGGAAGAAAGAGGCAGAACCTCGCTGCCCTGCGCTTTGAAGGTCAGATAGGATCTGTACAGAGAAATGGTTGCCAGAAGAGGTTTCCAAGCTAAGAGAACAGCAAGGCAAGGGCACGGAGGAAGGAAAGGAGATGTGTATGGTGGGGACTGGTGACCCGCCAGGTGGGCATGGATGATGACACCTGGCCTCTGCCTCGCCTCTGCAGCAGAAGCCACTCTGCTACTGGCCGGCCTTCCCCTCCATACCTGGAAAGTAGCTACTTCTTTCACTACTTCTTTATGCTCACTGCCCTTTCCTCTTCGGACAATCTGACCATCCCTTCTATGAAGAGCCTTTGGGACTGTGGCAGATGCCTCTGGGGCACCATCACATCCATTCAGCCCACCTCTTGCATCTGGACAGCGTTAGTGGACGGCTCCATGCACATAACCGAGAAGTACATCAAGTATGTCTTACAGCTTCTCTCTACTTCTCTGTCTCAGGCTTCCTCCAAAGTTCAGAAAATGTGCCATCCCAGACTCAGGAGCACCTGGAATGACAGGGCAGTTTACCCTCGTGGGGGCCACCATTAAAATATGGGAAAGAGGATTCAGTGGGCCCTTGACCCAGGGTCTCGTCCTTTGGAGGTAGGCTTCCTCATGCTGGGGGAATGAAACCTAAGTGCCACAGTGGCACTTGGAATTCCAACCCCAACGTGATACGATTTGAAGACAGCTAGAAACTTTTACAGGCATTTGAGGGTCAAAAAAGCACTCTGAATTTCAGGTGTCTTTACTTTTTGCTAAAGGTATTGATAAATCACTGAAGATGCTGATTGGGAGATGACTTTACACAACCTTTCATTCTGATCTGAATCAATTCTCTCAGTGAAAAAGCCTGGGTTCTTCCCTTCCTTTGTTAATATTCTCAGAACTCTCCTCTCCTACCTACGCAAAAACATCGCTTAATTATGAATTGGTCGGAATAAAAGGCAAGAGGATGAAAACTAGAATGGATGAAAGAGAAGGTATACAGGGAAGGTCCTAAACATCTTCCTTTATCTTAAGTAAAGAGCTTAGTTCTTTCAACATAATAATTTATGTCCCAAGTCCCTGTCCATCTAATATTTGTACAGACCTTTCTATTTCATAACATAATTCCACACGCATTGTATCAACTGACCCTAGGAACTACCCCCTAAAAGTGGGCAGGACAGATATCTTCATCCCCTATTTTAGGGATAAGGGAACTGGGTTTCAAAGGGTTTAATTGCTCACCCCAAATCCTAAGGCTGGTTAATGACTTTGGACCAGAATCCAGGACTCAAGACTCTGTCTAGCACTTTCTCTGCTACACTGCCCCTCCCAAGCCAAATGACAAATGGACTTCCACTTGGATAGTTTCCCCAGCAAGTCTTCCTCATTCCTGGGTATGTATGTTTATCTGTCCACTGAGAACCATGTCTTGTTCAGAGCACCTAGGTTTAAATCCTGGATCCTCCATTTGCTAGCTGTATGGCTTTGAGAAAGTTACTTCCTGTCACCGTGACATACTTTTCCTATCTGTAAGACGGGAATAAACGTAATCGTTTCCTGATACGATGGAAGAATCAAATAAAAATGCGAGTCATCATAACGTGAAGTGTGGGATTTAGCTGGTGCTCATGCAGATGGGGTGCGGCGATGCTGATAATTGCGGGGATGCTGACCATTACTGTGAGACCCGATGAGAATCGCGGGGATGCTGACCATTATTACTGTGAAACCCGATGAGAATCGCGGGGATGCTGACCATTATTACTGTGAAACCCGATGATAATCGCGGGGATGCTGACCATTACTGTGAAACCCAGCAGGAGCCAGCAGCCCAAGACGGCCTGTGAATTGGGCGAGCTTTACTTTGCCAGCACAGCCCTCACTTTGGGGTCGCCGTTACACAAACGCACTCACTCAAGCTTCTATGCAATTTAAGGTTACCCACATTAGTAGATTTTAAACATTTTAAAAGCCGGGCCCATGATACTGAGTCCTAGAATACTACAAACAGTATGATTTTTTCCAAGTTTAAAAACAACGTTTAAATTTAGAGGAATTTAGATACGGTTTTGTGCCAAAACCATATCTTTAAAAAAATATATAGTGGCACTAATAAACACAGAAACAAGATAGTGATTATTTCCAGGAAGAAAACACAGGGAGATATCATGCAAAGGGAAACATAGGTAGATTTGTTAATGAATTGGTTTTGGGGTTCAGTGTCAGCTTCATAGATACTTCTTACATTATGAAATAAATACATAAATAAATAGTGCTGTGTCTGTTTCATTGTTTACAGTGGATAATCAAATGAAAAAGAGTATTTAATAAAAAAGAATGTGTATATATGTGTAACTGAATCACTTTGCTGTACAGCAGGAATTAACACAACATTGTAAATCAACTATACTTCCATTAAAAAAAAAAACAGTTTTGTAAAGCAGAAAAAAAAAAAGAATCTGAAAAAATATAACTGAATCACTTTGCTGTACACCTGAAACTAACACAATATTGTAAATCAACTATACTTCAATAAAAATAAATAAATTTAAAAAAATATAGTGGATATGGGCTTCCCCGGTGGCGCAGTGGTTGAGAGTCCGCCTGCCAAGGCAGGGGACACAGGTTCGCGCCCCGGTCCGGGAAGATCCCACGTGCCGCGGAGTGGCTGGGCCCGTGAGCCATGGCCGCTGAGCCTGCGCGTCCGGAGCCTGTGCATCGCAACGGGAGAGGCCACGACAGCGAGAGGCCCGCGTACTTCAAAAACAACAAAAAAACCCAAACAAACGAACAAACAAAAATATAGTGGATAATCAATGAAGAATTTTAATTTATCCAATGTTTCAGGCCCAAAATACTAAAATTAGAAGTAAAAAGCACAAGATCAGTTTATCATAATTTATTTTTAAAGAATATTTTATATATCAGGTATGTGTGTAAAAGTATATATTTATAGAGGATATTCATATTTATTAAACAAAATTATTCTCAAAAAAATTGAAATTTATTCCTTGGGCACACCTCTGTTCTGATTCAATTAAGTCAGTGATGCTGACTTTTTTCATCCATCTCAGTGATGCCCTGAGAGGGAAGGTACTTACACAGAGCCAGGTGGGCTCAAGTATCGCTAAAAACTTTCCCAGTTAGTAAAAACAATTATGTGAATTCTGTGATTCAAAATTACCGCTTCTAGAATCCCAGGGAAACCACATTTACTCTGTGGGCATGGCATGCTTTAGCCCCAGTCCTCTTAAATGTAGAGGTTTAATTTTTTTTTTTTAATTGAAAAATTTTATTTTGTATTGGAGTGTAGTTGATTTACAATGTTGTGTTAGTTTCAGGTGTACAGCAATGTGATTCAGTTATACATATACATGTATCTATTCTTTTTCAAATTCTTTTCCCATTTAGGTTATTGCAGAATATTGAGCAGAGTTCCCTGTGCTATACAGTAGGTTCTTGTTGGTTATCTATTTTAAATATAGCAGGGTGTACATATCAGTCCCAAACTCCCAATCTATCCCTCCTCCCACCCTTATGCCCTGGTAACTATAAGTTCATTCTCTTAAGTCTTTGAGTCTGTTTCTGTTTTGTAGATAAGTTCATTTGTATTTTTTTTTTTTTAGATTCTTCATATAAATGATATCACATGACATTTGTCTTTCTCTGTCTGACTTATTTCACTTAGTATGACAACCTCTTTCTCTGTCTGACTTATTTCACTTAGTATGACAACCTCCAGGTCCATCCATGTTGCTGCAAATGGCATTATTTCATTCTTTTCAATGGCTGAGGAATATTCCATTGTACATATATATACACACATCTCCTTTATCCATTCCTCTGTCAATGGACATTTAGGTTGCTTGCATGTCTTGGCTATTGTAAATAGTGCTGCAGTGAACACTGGGGTGCATGTATCCTTTAGAACCATGGTTTTCTCTGGATATATGCCCAGGAGTGGGATTGCTGGGTCATGTGGTAGTTCTATTTTTAGTTTTTTAAGGAACTGCCATACTGTTCTCCATAATGGCTGTTATCAATTTACATTCCCACCAACAGTGCAGGAGGGCTCCCTTTTCTCCATTCCCTCTCCAGCACTTATTGTTTGTAGACTTTTTGATGATGGCCATTCTGACTGCTGTGAGGTGCTATCTCAAACTACAATGAGGTTTAATAATTTAGATCCACCCTGAAGCAGCTACGAAAACAAATCTGTGAGTGAATGCTTGTAAAGTGCTGGGAAGGGTGGCTGGCAAATAGGAAATGCTCTATAAGTGTCTGTTACATGAATAAATCTCTTTGGAAACAAAGACTGCCTTTTCAGCAAAAGGCCCTTTGTTGAAGAAGGCAGTAATGATTTTCATGACCTTCTGCATTTTCAAGTCCAGTGTCAAGGTTCAACCATATAAAGTCCTGGGAAACCCAGCAAATCTGGACATTTGCAGCCCTTAGATTCGAAAATGTTCTTGTCTGAAGGCTTAGCTCAGTGAACCATCCCAGTGAATCTCTACAACACATGTGTTTGGCTATTTCACACGCTGAAGTAAACTGAACATACATATTTTGCTTCGTAGACCACAGTGTGTTTATCTCCCCAACATTCATTCCATGCCATTCCCACTGTGCAGCAGCAATGTGATTTTGTACAGGATTGACCCACCCCAAGCTCCAGAATACATCCCAACTGGTTCAAGCCAACTAAGAAAAGTCCATACCTCTTGCCAGACTGACTGAGTTGAGAGAGATGAAGAGAGGAGGGTGAACATGTTTGTTCACATGGTTGTGGGAAGCTATGTTCTTCCCACCCCTGGTATAAACATAGAAGCACGTGTTCTGAATTCTTGCTGGCAGCCACCTAGTGACCATGAAGAAGTCAGCCTGGGGATTAATCCAACATATAGTGAAAGCAAAGCAAAGAGAACTGCTGAGAAACAGATCAGGACCTTAGTTTATGCCCCAAGGCTTCACCACCTCTGGAATCTAACTTGTTAATTAGTGTGAACTGAAAACGTTTTAGCATTCAGATTTTGACAACAGAAATGTGAAACTGGCAGGATTGAGCTAATAAAGGGCAGTGATGTGGGCTCTTCTATCCATGACTGGGAAAGTAATAATTCGTTTTATTTAGAGTTTTCTAATAATGAATCATAAACAATGAAAGGAATAAGACAAGCAGAGAAATATCTTCCATGTCTCTGGTGATTTCCGTAATCACATTATTCAGCGATTCTAACTAGCCAAAGTGATGAGAGGTAAAATAGGAGCTACATATCAAATCCCTCCTTTTACATCAATAAAATCTTCCAAACACTCCTGTTTTCCTACTGAAAGGATATACAAATTCCGTATTACCAGAAGGATAGGTTCCATTGATTTGTGTGCTAGTTCCTTATTTTAGAAATTGCACTCCAATACCATGTTGGTGATATTTCCACATCAGAGGTGTTCTGAACTGAATAAAGCTCTGTTTCCTGCCCCTGCCTCAATGCAGTTATTTCACTGATCAGAATACACTGAAATTCAAAAAGGTAACTTACATAAAACCACTATGATAGTGGCAAAACAATGATAAAAGTCTAGTTTCTTTATCCAGTGCTCTTGCTCTCCTGAGTACACCATGAAAATAAATTAGAAAAATATTGCATCAGTCAGCTATTGTTGTGTAACAAAGCACCTCAAAAGTCATTGTCTTAAAATTTTTTATTCTCATAAATCTGTCGGTTGGCTGGGATGCCTCTCCTTCAGGCTGCAGCTCTGTGGGGCTGCTCTACAGGTCTCTCAGTTTCCTTGGATCATAGGGTCACCAGAAAATGTTCTTCTCATGGAGATGGTAGGGGCACAAAAAAAGATGACCCAACTGCACAGGCATAGTTAAAGCCCTTCCTTGGGTTGAATGTGATAAACTTCCCATTGGCCAAAGACAAGTCATATGGCCAAGTTTGACGTCCAGGGGAAGGCATTGCAGAGTTACTGACAAAAAGCAAAAAATTAGGTTCAATAATTCAATCTACTATAAATGTAAGCATACTGAGAATCATTTACTAAAAAATATACGTTCTAAAGTAAAGTCAAGAAAACATAAATGAGGTTTGTTATGAAGAGAAAACCACCAGAGCATTGCAGTTATACAGTGCCCTGGGTGATGAGTACAAACAAAGCAGACACCTCATCTGAATCAAGTTCATTTATTTAGCTCGAGATGAGGATTAGTGCTGTAGATTTCTCATTAAGTATTAAATCACAGACTCTCATCCAGGCAAATCAGCCGACATATTACAGATGTCAATGAAACTCCATCCAGGCTCTGATTTGAAAGGCACAGATTTGAGTACAAACTTGCTTTGTATAAATAGAAGACTTCACCAAGGGCAGACAAGCAAAATATCTTTTTCTCCAGTTTTGAAAGTCGATTTTCACATTTTATCAGGACCACTGAATTGGGGCCAGATATAAAATTGGACTGTTTCTCTCACAGTTTTAAAACCTACTCTGTTACTCTTCTCCTCTACGGGTGCTCAGGAGGCAAAGGGTTTGTGAGAGGATGACTCAAAGAACAAACAACCAGCCCCCAAATAACTTTGGTAGGGGAAACAGCGTGGGGTTAAAGAAAGCAGGGATGACAGGGATAGATGTTAAGGTCGTAGAAAATATAAATGCCATGTCAGAGCAGTAGCAGCAGGGCAGCTCTCCTGAGGCTGATCACCACAACAGCAGGAGGCTCTAAAGATGCTACCTGTCACTTCATGATCAATGGAAAACCGTACCAGGAGGCTATGTAGAAGGAAACATGATTGTTTGTTACTCTTCCCACCATGGAGAAGCAGAATATGATATAGTCATCCCTTTGGTATCTATGGGGGATTGATTCTAGGACACCTGTGGATAACAAAATCCACAAATGTTCAAGTCCTTTATATAAAATGGCATGGAGGTTCCTTAAGAAACTACAAATAGAACTACCATATGACCCAGCAACCCCACTTCTGCGCATATACCCTGAGAAAACCATAATTCAAAAGGAGTCATGTACCACAATGTTCACTGCAGCTCTATTTACACTAGCCAGGACACGGAAGCAACCTAAGTGTCCATCAACAGATGAATGGATAAAGAAGATGTGGCACATATATACAATGGAATATTACTCAGCCATAAAAAGAAACGAAATGGAGTTATTTGTAGTGAGGTGGATGGACCTAGAGTCTGTCATACAGAGTGAAGTAAGTCAGAAAGAGAAAGACAAATACCGTATGCTAACACATATATATGGAATCT